>CAKKXW010000002.1:8146024-8158472 GCA_920937365.1 Sphaerophoria rueppellii
TATTAAATACTTTTTTTAAAACACAGCCAGTTTCCGGATTCAGTAGTGGGGTTCTGTCACTTTACGTAAAAACACTGTCGAAAATATCATTTTCTCGCTAGTAAGGTAGAAGCAATTTGAAAGCAAATAGAGTGTAAAACCTGCCAGCGATAAATTTTAAAGCTTTATTGTAAAAACTGTAAAAGAAGACCTTAAATTTAAGGTAGAAGCAGAATTTACGAGGTTCGTGAGGGTAGTATTACAATGTTTCTATTAAGTCATAAGAACCTCACAATTTACAGCATTTTAGCATTAGTGCGTCAACGATGACGACAACGGGTAGAATATTTGGTGCTATTGTTTCTTGGAGGTGGAACGGAATGAAATGACATTATGATGGGAGTGCTTGGAGCATTTAAGACGAAGATGGAATTTAAATTCCAGAAGAAAATGTCAAAAATGTTATTTCGAAATTTTAAATAGCGACCGTCCAAAATGTGAGATAAACGAAAGTTTAACGAAGATGGAATGATCGCTCTTTTACTATAAAAGCTGTCACAAAAATGCATTTCACTGTCTTGGGGTGATGACTTAGGCCTTTGACCGACACAAAATTTTTTTCATAAATTATTGTCCGATGCACTTAACATCGATTGTCTTCAATCGTGAATGTTTGCAAAAGAGTGATGATCTCGTTAAACCAAATAATTGATGTTTCTATTTTTAGCGTTAAGGTTTCAAACAAGTTTGGGGTCGATATGTTCAATGTTCCTTATTGTTTATTTCAAACCAAAATATAAAGAGACTGATATTCAGAATCATCATCAGTTTCTTGTTTAAGTTCTCAGGACATATATCAACCTTCTCGTAAAAAAATATGCGTTTCCTTATGGCTTTGGCAGTTTTCCTCTTGGTGATGGTTCCTTTTCAAGTCGAGGCACAGGATAAACTTTCTCGAATCAGATTAACGGAAACTAGGCTTGGGGGAACTGTCCCACTTAACAGTGGTCGAGTAGATGTTAATCGCAGGATAAATACAGGACAGGGGTTAATTGTCGTTGGAGGAGCCGGTTATTAAAGTGAAGCTGCAGAACTGGAAGCGGTTTTAGTGCGTTGGCTAGTGCTTTTGGACAATTACGATTTGGAAGAATACATTTTTGCTTTTTTTAACATTATATGGGACTGAATATATTTATATTCAAATAAAAATCTATATCAAAAATATTCTTTTAGGGTGTTTCTGTTTAGACAAATTTGCATGCAGGCTTCCCTAAGATTGCTGTAGGCTTATTCCGGAAAAGTTTCATATTAAAAACTCTTAAGTCGTTCCCTTCTCTTAGATTCCCATAAATAATTCGTTTCATCACAACAACAACAAAAAATCGAAAGTTTTCCACAAAAAAAACCATCAATTTGGCTAACCTCCATCACACAATGGGCCAAACTCATTGGTCTCCTTCCACTAACATCAATATGCCAAGATTCAGATTGATGGGTCACTATGCCAATGCGTTTTGCCTCAATATTCAGCCAACACTCAAAATCCATCATCGAATCAAAGCCCGAACATAAACTTGAACACAATGCCGGCATTTGGGACACACATCCTCCATAAGTCTTCTCTATTTACCCATGAAATTTTAAGAAAAATAAAATAGGCACACGAAACGACCGACGCGACGTCGAGAAGAAGATGATGATGATGAGAAGCGCAAAAATAGTGGCATCTGGATGATTTCGGTAGGCCTCCATACCATCGATTTCTTTGACAATGGCAACGTGTGTTTGGGTTAAGAGATAAAACGTTGTGAGCCACTCATGGCTCAGTTGGAAACATAGTCTTGTTGGAAACACAACGAAGAAGAGGTGCGCATTACCTGCTGCAGTTGGAGGATCATCTTCTGCTGTGGCTTTTTTCATATCGATCGTGTGCATCTTCATTCTTGGATCGTGTCGCTTTGATTCGTAATTATACTGTGTAAGACATCACTTCTTCTTGCTGCTGAGGCATGTTGCAAATTTGTTTGATCCACACGCGATCTGGCGCTTCGATTGCGCTTTGTTTTATGTGACTGCATGATGAGAACGAGAAGTTCGCGTGAACTTTCACGCGTCTCGAAGAAGAACAAAACTCATTGATTTGAACTGGAAGCAATTTTGGGTAATTTGTCGCTAAAAGAATGTTGTAATACATTTTGATTAATTGTAGACCCTATTGATTTACAAGGTGTACATTTTTATTATTGAGGAATTCGCACGAGTTGAGAGCACGAGCTTGTTGGGGCTATGTTGCGAGCATGTTGCATGGGCACGACGGAGTTATTATCGAACTTTTAAATTTAAAGTTGTTAGCTCTGCAATTGTAAGATGATTAATGAATGATTATGGTAACGTGAGTGATTTATTTGTAATTTTAGATTAGAATCTTCGTTTTTCATAAATTTTGTTTCTTTGTAGGTTTCTCGAGGGACGAGGAGAACTGCTGCTTGAATGTTTGAAGATTGGGCATTATATTGAACATAAGGCTTCAATTAGATGGATGAGTAATGTTTTTATAGAGTCAGTTACAATTATTGTAAATTATTAAGTGGTTCCAGTTTGCTTATAAATGTTTATTGCGCAAAATATGAAAGGCAAGCAAGAGTTCCTTACCGACCTTTGCAACAAAAAGTTCGTTTTTGAATGCTGGAACCAAAAATGTATCAGTTTGAAAACCATTTATTTGAGAATTTAAATAGCAAAATGATTAACAGAAAGAAGAAATTTCTGTCATACCAAAAATATTTCACCAACAAACAAATGAAGGTTTTGTTATTTTAAATTTGTATAATGAAATATTTTGTTGTTTTGTTTACTTCTGGTCCATGGAGAACTTTATTCTTCATAACTTTTTTTGTAAATTGAAAAATGTTTGGCTTAGTTGAAAATGCCTTTCAGTTATTAAACTACGATTTGAGTATTGCGTTTTGGTGTTTTAATTTGATCATACATTAATAAAGAGGTAGGTAAGCTTAATTTGTAAGATGCGTTCCTCTCTCTTTTAGGGACTGGTTCCCGTGCAGGGCAAATGTTGGTATTTTATCTCTTTAAAGAGTGTTTAAAAAGTCGCTTTTCCTATTACCATGCCATTTCGCAGTTTTCTATGGCTTAAAAGCATTGATGGGCACATTCGAATGATTAGATCGATTATAATCGATTCAGGCAACTATTTGAGATCACTCGATTATGCACTGTGAAATTATTTGAATGATTTCTGAAACCTAGTAAAACTACTAATTCTAATGCTCTAGAAATTTCATAACATAATAATATACATTCGTATAGCCACCACTTTGAATTCGAGTGAGGAGTATTGAACCCAGTGGTTTAGCCGAACCGTAGTAGCAGCGATATGCTAGGGTCATTCTTCGTCTGATCTCCACTAAGATGTCGTTTGTGGAATTGATGTTTGTTCCAAGGTAGGTGAACTCCTTAACTACCTCGAAATTGCTGCTACCAAAAGTGGCGTTTTGCCCTAAGCGGTGGACAGATGTTGTTTTGTTTGTTGACAGCATGTACTTTGTTTTGTCCACATTTACTTCAAGACCAACGAGTTTCGCCTGTTCTCCAATCGCTGTGAAGGCCTCAAGCATAGCTCTTTTGCATCGATCGTTTATGTATATTTCATCCGCATAGCCTAGGAGGAGGAGCTGGGTGTATTTGTTGAAGATAGTGTTTTCCGTGTTCACGCCTGCCTTGCGCACTATCTGCTCCAGAACTATGTTGAACAAAACACATGACCACGCAGCGCATCTCTCGGATGAGCCGTTACCAATTTGCAGGTTGCACTGCGTATTGTTTGGCGTCATGCGGCACAGCTGGATTAGTTTGTTCTTGATCCCGGATCCAGACAGCGCCATCGTAGGCTCTTGGCGGTGGATGCTATCATAAGCAGCTTTGAAGTCGATGAAAAGCAAAGCAAGCGAAATTCGTTAGTCTTTTCAGGATTTGCCAAAGTGTGAATATTTGTTCTATCATTGTTCCGCCTGGCCTGAAGCCACACTGGTACGTGCCGATTGGATAGGATTTTGTGTGCAACATTAAGCAGGGTTATGCTTCGGTAGTTTTTGCATGACATAGAATCGCCTTTTCTGTATATGGGGCATATGGAGCTTATCGACCAGTCAGTGTAGGCATGCAATCCTCCCACACTTTGTTGATATGACCTGGTGCATGCGGTGCATCAAAACACCTTCTCCATATTTAAAGAGTTCCGCAGGTTGAGGTATGTCATCCGACACGGCGGACTTGTCATTTTTTAGCTTTTGGATGGCTCTTTCTACCTCTTCTGTGCTGCAGGGACTCGGTCTTCATTGACTGGTCTTGCTTCTCTTTCGTCATTGGCTCGCTCGACATTTTGCGCATTCAGCAGCTGTTGAAAGTGCTGCTTGGAAACATTTCCCTGTGCTTCGGTGAATAGTTTTCATTCACTGTTTCGAAGAGCCTGTGTCTCGGTTCTGAAACCAGAAGCTTATTGCTTCGACCTTTTAAGGAAACGTCGGGTGTTGTTATTGGCCCGAGTCTCTTCTAGATCTTTCAGCTGAGAAACTAAAGATGGTCTTTTCTTCCTTCGCAGGGTCTTTTTTCATTTCTTCTTTTTGTTCGGTACTATTCTGTTTCTGCTCTTGTTTTCTGTTACAACATCTGCAAATGTGTTTAGTTGTCTAAATGTGCAATAGAAACAAATATTTAAAAAGTTTTTATAAAATTGTATTTAACTTACATTTACTGTGTAGCTCTGTGGTAATGTTCGTTGTCGGCTAAACAGAATGTCGTGGGTTCGAGTCCCACTCATTCCCATAGTTTTTATTTCATCTTTCACGGGCATTGCCTCTTGCGAAGAACTGACAAAACTTCCAAGAGTATCAATCTGTCATGAAAAAAAGTGCTTCTCAACTTTGTCGGTCGGAATCGGCGTTAAATTGTAGGTCCCCTCAATTCTTCACACGCACCCAGAGAATTGTTGATGAGAATAAGCCAGTTAGGCCTTGGCTCTTCAAGAGCTGTGGTGCCACTCTATTTTTTACATTAACTTACATTCTTTAGTAAAAAATAGGATCTGATGCATGACCTCTTTTATAGCTCTCTTCTTCTTGAAATTGTTTTTTTTTTTTAATTTCTTCTGCATTACCTTCAGCAATTAATAAATTGTGGCGGAACATTTTTCTTTCAGGAATATTAGATCTTTTCTTAACAACTTGATATTTTAAATGAGCGGCGATAGACAAATTTAGCTATCTTGCCATCGCTATCGAAGAAACAATATCGCTTGTCCTTACGTGAAGCAAAAATCACACCGTGAATTCGATATCGTTTGATCGATAGACATGTTTATTGCATAGCTATCGAAGGCGATATCGAAAATGATATCGTCTAGCTTACGTGAGGACCCAGAAGAATGAAACTTTTCCACAACTGCTTATGCACTTTATATAAACCAACTGAACTCAATATCGTCAAACTTTTTCTAAAATCTCGTTTGGCCCAACAGCTTTTGCCCTTCTGAAGTGTTTAATCGCCACTTCTACTATTAACCTATTCAAGGTAATATTGCCTTAGATATTAGATTATTTTTAAATTCCTATTATTTGACTCGCTTTTTGTGAAGAACTTCCTTGTGGGTTCATGGCTTATGAACATTTGCTGAGCAATTTTTCTTCCAAACGAAGTGCAGAGCTTTCAAAACTACAAAATTCCTACATAGATATATATTTAATCCTACTGTAATTAAGTTTCAATTTGGCAGGCTTTAAGCCTGCCCAATCCCAAAATTCTAAGAAAAAAACTTTAAGAAGCACTTTTCCTCGACAAATGAATCTTTTGATAGCTCTGTAGGTTCTTCGCAAGATACACTAGATAATTATGCATTCTGTAAAGGAAGGTATCAAAACATTTAAGAAAAAGTCTGTTTCGAAACCATACCCATGCCCCACGCACATAACCATTGCGACTGCGTGCAACGGTCATTGCCCGATGTACACTAAAAATAAGTTCCCGTTGCACTTTAATTTGCCTCTCAAAATTCATATTGTTTGCGAAAAAAGTGTTCTCGATAAATGAACCAAAAATATGACGATACTAATTTTAGCCTGAAAAGTTCAAACAAGTTTGAAACCGATATGTTCTCAGTTTCTTGATTTTTTTTTTCTTTTTCTTACTTAAGAAATATACAAATTTCATAATAAAATAAATTGTATAAAAAGCAAAGGAAATTCAGGATCATCATCAGTTTCGTGTTTGAGTTTTCAAGACATTAACCAACCTTAAAATTTAAAAGAAAAATGCGTTTCCTTATTACTTTGGCAGTACTAGCTTTTGTGTTGGCATTCTTCCAAGTCGAGGCACAGGACCAACTTGATCGAGTCAAATTGACTGAAATAAGGATTGGAGGAGCTGTTCCGCTAGCCAGTGGCTTGAAACCAAGACCAAATCTTGTACCTGGAAATCGCAGGATAACTACCGGAAAGGGATTCCTTGTTGTTGGAGGAAGCGGTCACTAAAGTGAAGATGGAAGAATTGGAAAGGGATTTGATGGTATTGGCTGTGGAATAGGATTCTACTTCGACTATGTGAAATTACATCATTTCCTTTTGGGACACTTTTTGAAATTGAATTTGAATTAATTGCGGATGAAAATTGTCTATAAAAAACAAACTTTCAATAAATTAAAACAATTAAAAACAATTCTGATTTTCTTTTCGTTGTTAAGATCAAAACAAACACTAAACGTTGTTGTCCAAATCAATTATTTTAGAACAAGAGCGTCAAATAAATCTCAAACAACACCCCAAGTGAATTATTCTTCAGGAAAAGAATTTCAAGTCAATCACTATATTTATACGCACGGCAGGGTTCGGCTTGATGAAGGTCTACTTGTGGGTAGTTAATGTTTGACGGCTGGCAAACAATTGTCTTTCAATGAATTTTTAATGCAAATAATGTTGACAGTGTTAATTTTAATTACATATAGGATTTATTACACTGTTAATGACCTTTTCTTGTCACAATATATTTGAATGTCTTGCAAAGTTTAACATGCGTTGATTGCTCATCATGTGAAACACTTCAACTCCAAAAAAAAGAAACAAAATAGGTACAGGAAAATTGTGATGCTATGAAGCCGCTAGAAGTTTGCCAAGATGTATAAACAAATTACCCCCAACCATTAACAATTGATTAGTTTCAACATGAAACCTCTTCAAATTATTGTTATTAATCAACCGCTACTTGAAACACGTTTACTTCTTTCGAGTGAGTGTTTAAAATGGGGGCGTTTTCAATTAGTCACTAATTTGAGGAACATTAGTTGCTGATATTTCCTTACCAAGAAGCTTAAATTGTCTGGTTGGAAATCAATCAAGTTGCCGTCCGTCGTGCTGCACAAATAGTAATTAAATTCTTTGAGATTGGGGAACCTTTAAAGCTAATTTTGCTGTATACGGTCAAACATGAGCCATGAAAGCAATGAACAAAAAACGTGCGTAGCACATACCGTCGTATTTTCATTTTATTTTTTCGGAAATTTGATAGATTTTTGTATCAAAATTGCAAAAGCTCAAGCCCTTGAATTACAAGAGCCAAAGAAAAGTATAATCTAGCGAGGTTAGGTGTTAAATTGATAATGCCAATAAACAATAACAATAATGCAATCTGATATACTTTATTGCACAACACTTTGTATTGAAAAATGAAAAATTTATTGAAAGCCATCGCTTAGCATTCACGTCATTCCCACAGAGTATCTAAAATTAATTAAAATTTTCTAGGTCCATATAGGTATTTGCCAAATGAAATAAATTACTAGCCATTCACCTACAACTCATTTGTACTCTTCAAAAAAAATGAAAACCAGTCCCATCTAACCCAGTTGAATTTATCCACCAGGCCGACTACTGCCGTCTTCTGTTAAAATCAAAACATAATAAATTGCTTATTATTGCTCATCTCATTTCAATACAAATGGTCATCGTCGTCGTCGGCCATAGCCATCGCCATCAACATCATAAACATCACACTTGACCTTTAAGTTAACACATGTTAAGCTGCGCCAGGCTGAGCACAATCTTATTAATCTAGTGCATGTTGCAATGGAAATCTAATTCACTTTGCCGGATTCGCATTCCCAAATAGAAGACTTGCTACAAAAAGTAGGGGCATTAAATTAGCCGCCGCCGCCGTCAGCAATAGACTTGATGAGCATTGGATTGCTCAACTAAGAGGCAACTCACTCAACTAATAGCAAGAATAAAAATAATTAATATCGTTTGTAAAAGTCACGATGGCGTGGTAGTTTTTTTTTTTTTTTTTTGTTAGAAAGACGACTTACAGGGGCGATTGGTTGAATGATAGTGACCAGACATAAACATGGCAAATTAACGCAAATTCATTTCAATAAAAGTTGAGAGTGTTTCATAACATTGCATTTTATTAAAATTAAGACGATTTTGGTGGATTGTATGAAAATCACTTAACTCATATAAAGTAAGCCCCTGCATTTTTATGACAATTAAATGTAAAAACACCGAAAAAAGTGTTGACAGGCTTAAAAAGTCAGCAGAAGTCCATTAGACTGTCTTTGCCTGCGCATACAATACAATTTATGATACAATTTATTAGAGACTTCTGAAATAACCGTTTGTATGCTCACACATTAAAACAAACCTCGGACGTACTTTCAAGAAAAGAGATTCGTTCCTTTACTATACTAAGCAAATTTATGGGGCCGCTTATTAGACCCTATAAGGATCCATTGTGATTGTGATACCACTAAAGAAATTTACTCACGGGAGAGTTAAACAAACCATTCTGTACTATTTATGAAATTGGAGAGGCATCTTATGTCATTCGTTGTCAGTTCACTGGTATTCATATTATTGAAGAAGGGTGTTCCTTTTGTTAGAGAGTGCAAAACATGTACATAGAAGGTTTTGGACGATTACTTCTTCCTCCTCACTCATGCAGCTTCTACAAACTCATGGCATGTCTTCCTTTGACGTGTCTTCTTACCCTGGACTCTACAACTTGCTCTTATGATTTAACACATTAGTTGATTGAGACATAATTTCCCCATTAAATTATTGGGTGGTTATGAAATATTCTGCAAACTAAAAAACCGCAAGGCATATGACCGCAAACTAATTTTCCGTATGACAATTAACTTTTTTCCTCACATAAAGTTATAAGAATTAAGGCCACATACATATAAGGAGACACCAAATGCTGAGAATCATGGAGAACGCAGCTTAATAATTCTTCTCAAATAATTTCTAATAAATTATTGCTATTTTGTGGAATCAGTAAGTTCCAAAAAAAAAGTACAAAAAATGTCGAGAAAACAAATTTCTGTTCTTCAAAAAAACGTACCTAAACACTTCAAAAATGTAAAAAAGATTCGATTAAATTAAAAAAAAAACAACAGCAAAATTAGAAAAAAAACCTTTTTTCACTTACGGTGGCGCTATAGTCCAGGTCGGACCAGGGCCTCACCCAACAAACTTCTCCAGCCAGCTCGGTCCCTGGCTAGCTGTCTCCAGTTTCGCACGCCAAGTTCGTTCAGGTCCTCTACCACCTGTGTGCTCCACCGGAGTCGCGGTCTTTATCTCCTGCGACGTCCTTCCGGGTTGGATTCGAAGACTCTACGAGCCGGAGCATTATTTTCCATTCGCTCAACATGACCCAACCATCTAAGTCGTTGGACCTTTATTTAATTTTCTGGCTAGGTCAGTGTCGCTGTACAGCTCGTACAGTTCTTGGTTGAATCTTCGTCTCCATTGTCCATTAATGCAGACAGGACCAAAAATTACTCGAAGAATTTTTTTCTCAAAGCAGCCCAAAATGTTTTCATCGGATGTCATAGTCCATGTCTCTGCACCATACATGAGGACCGGGATGATGAGAGTTTTGTAGATTCTCACTTTAGTAGCTCGGGAGAGGACTTTATTACTCAATTGCCTTCTAAGTTCAAAGAAGCAGCGATTGGCAAGAGTGATTCTTCGTTTCAGCGCTGGTGTTGTAGTTTGAGTTGATAGCGTATCCCAGGTAGACAAAGTCCTTAACTACCTGGAAGTTAAATCTGTCTATGTTGACGTTTGCTCCAAGAAGTCGATGTTGGTAGTCCTTCTTGTCGACAGCATTAACTTGGTCTTGCAGTCGTTAACCGCTAGACCCAACTTCCTGGCCTCCATCTCAAGGCTCACGAACGCTCCACTGACATCTCGCTATTTTATTCCAATTTAGTCAATCTCGTCTGCGTATCCTAGTAGCTGAACGGACTTTTGAAAGATTGTGCCTCTGGTGTTGACATTGGAGCTTTGCACAATCTTTTCAAGAATGATGTTGAAGAATTCGCATGACAACGCATCCTCTTGTCTTAAACCTTTTTTGACATCAAAACCGTCCGTTAGGTTTTTTCCGACCATGATGGAACAGCGGATGAGTTTTTCTGGGATGCAAAAACTAGGCATTGCTCTATATATAGTTGGTCTCTATAGACGCTGTCATACGCGGCCTTGAAATCGATGAAAAGGTGGTAGGTATCGGTTTGAAGTTCCTGGGTCTTCTCCTAGATCTGCCGTAGTGGGAATATTTGATCGATGGTGAACTTTCCGGGTCTGAAGCCACACTGATAAGGACCTACCAGGTTGTTTACGAAGGGCTTCAAACGATCACACAGCACGGCAGACAAGATCTTATAAGCGAGTTTAAGAAGACTTATACTTCTGTAGTTGGTGCAGTTTAGGGGATCTCCTTTTTTGAGGATCGGGCATACGATGCTGAGGTTCCTCCTACCAAATTTTGCAGATGAGTTGGTGCATGCTCCTAACCAAATCATCTCCAGCTGCTTTGTACAGTTCGGCGGCTAGTCCGTCCGCTCCAGCGGCTTTGTTTGACTTATGATATGCGTTCATTTGAATTTTGCATGTTTTCGAAATGCACTGGGGTCTATTGGGTATGAAAGCCAAGACGTTGCTGGTGTATCCGAAGCGGAATTTGTTTTGTTGCCGTAGGAATCCTTACAGTTTAGAGATGTGTTTTTACAACATTCAGTGGGTCCTCATTCCTCGTATTCCATTTTCTCGCCGGAAATATTCCCCGCCCTCTATGTTTAACATACTTTTAGTTTTTCTTCAAGACAACTAAGCACAAAAAGCTTCAATGTTAAAGTTATGTAGGTCTACGCTCAAAGCAACAAGGTTCACTGGAAAATTAATATTATTGTCACTGCAAGAATACTACTATGGTTACACTATTTCTCCATGAGGGTGGTAGCTTCTTCAGAAAACAAAAATCTAAGACCAATTCGGCATATTCCGGTCTTGAGGTGCGTCAATAACTTATTACACAGTGCATGTTGCATGGGAAAAATGAACGAACTTCCCCAAACTATGTCTTAAGACTCCAGCCATAAACATCTTGTACCTACATGCACTTAGATCTCCACGATATGTCGAGATACAAAACAAAAATAATTACAATTCGATCTTCAAATAAATCCAACGATCTTGTGCGGTTTTTACCATTTATGGAAGATGAGTCAGTTGAAACTTAATTCGATTTATGTGACGTACTGTGCTAGAAATCGAGAAAAATTTATTTACTTTGCGATTTGCTTCTGCGAGTTTGCGTTTGCTTACATGATTTTTAAAGAGCTGTATGTTGCACAATTTTTTTTTTCTGATCAGAGTATTTGATTTTATTGAATCGGTCATGTTTTATGATCTTGATGATGATTTTACGATCCTGTTATTGCGAGTTATTAGGATTATCTGTCTTTTGGTTGATGTCTTTCGCTTGAGGATGGACGGAAAGTTTTTGGAGGTATTTGCAGTTAGTTGTGGGCAGTAACTATTTTGTAATTTTGGAGCAGGATCGCCTTTGAGGAGTCGCTAAGTGCTGATACCATTATTAGAGTCATAGTCAAGCAGCAAATCCTGATGCCAATTCATTGAAATCAACCGAAAATTTTACTTGATTTTAATTGTGCCACAATCTTTGCAGCTCAAAAACGCTTTCTTCAAAGTTCAAATTGATGATAAAAAATCAACCAAATGGACAATGGCAGTGCCTATAAAACCCTCTCATAAAAAAATAAAAGAAAAACTTATGGCACCGATCAGAAACCGTGACTTAAGCTAATTGCTGATCATCCATCAATCGCTTGAGTCACCAAAAACACCATTGCAATCATCAAACGTGATCCAACTGTAAAAGACAAAAGATGAGACATTCAATCTAACAAACGACACAAAAACAAGTGGTAGAGTTCTTGTCGATCGGATATCCAGTAACCGCTTGGTTTTTTGATTAATTGCTTTTCAATCAAAGATTCTTGTTGTTGCCACTCTTCGACACGATTTTTCTTTCATAAAAAAGCTTCCAATCAGTTTTATTGAATTGCATTTTTGCCGGCACTTAATTAAACTATGTGGAC
>CAKKXW010000002.1:8159053-8198933 GCA_920937365.1 Sphaerophoria rueppellii
CGGAGAACCTGCCATATGTTTTTGCTCGACAATCTTACTAACCACTATCTCTGTATTGGTTGAGTAAGTGTAGCAATCTGGTGGCAGCATTGCAAAGCACAGAGAGAGACAAGCTAGCGATGAAAATGCCATACACGAGAACACACATTGGTTTTAAATTCCTGAACATTGCAATAATTTGGAAAGACAGAGTATGGAAGGGAGTTCCACATTCGCGTAGTACGGCTAAGGAACGATTCTCTATACTTAAAGGTACGTCCGAAGTTGAGCTGGAGGGTAAACTGATGGGCATTCCTTGAAGCGCGAGTATTACGGGCGAAATGTTTAAGGAGAGGAATGCAACTGGCTAATTCACAAGAGCACATACCGTAAAAGTAGCGATCGAACAGAGAGAGACACGAAACGTTACGACGGTGGTCTAACGATGTGAATGAGTTGGTTATGTCTCTATCACCAATCATTCTAACAGCTCGTTTTTGTATACCGTCCAAGAGGCTAAAGTATGTAGTTGGAGCACCAGCCCACAGATGAGAATTGTACTCAAGCTTTGGACGGATATAAGTTTTGTAGATAATAGCCAGATCAGACGGGGAGAAAAATTTCTTGCACCGTCTTAAGAAACCCAAACATCTTGCGGCATTTTTGGCGACATCGCATATGTGCTCGGTCCACAAGAGGTGGTCAGTAATGCACATAACGAGAATCTCGAGATGTTCGGTCTCATTGATGCAAGTGCCACTCATAGACAGTGGCAAGAGGGGTATATCTCGCTTCAACGATACCAGACATCATTGAGTTTTCGAAGCATTAAACTCTACACGGTTTTTAGTTCCCTAATGGACAATGCTGCCTAAGTCAGATTTTAATGAGCTTATCATATTTTGCCGTTTCAGTTCCACATCTGAAGAGGAGGGATGTGAGTCTGAGAACGAATATGAAAAGCTATCGTCAGCGAAACAATAAAGTGGATTAGAAGTTATAGACAAGAGATCATTAGTGAAAATGAGGAAGAGGGTTGGAGACAAAACGGAGCCCTGGGGCACACCAGCATTTATATTGTGGATTTCAGACTTGAATCCGTCCAATACAACTTATATTGAACGGTTCGAAAGAAAGTTTCTAATCCAACAAAGAAGGGATTTATCGATACTGAAAGCACGCATTTTCGATAAAAGAGCAAGATGCCAGACTTTATCAAATGCCTTTGAAATGATGTAAACATTTGTTCCACTGTTCGGTGAGATAAACCATCAGATCACCAGTGGACCTGTTGCTGCGAAAGCCGTACTGCCGGTCATTAAGAAGCTTTCGGTCTTCGAGATATTGCTTGAGTTGATAGTTTATCAGCGTTTCCATGACCTTAGAAAGAAGGGACGTAAGTGCAATCGGACGATAATTAGAGGGAGAAGAAGATTCGCCTTTTTTTGGGATTGGCTGGACAAATGCTGTTTTCCAACTGCTCGGAATGAGCCCAGAAGAAAAGGATAGATGGAAAAGCATACGAAGGGGTTTTGCAGCGTGGAAGAACACCTCTTCAGAACAATAGCGGGGATACCATCCGTACCAGCGGATTTGTGTATGTTGAGATCATTTAGGACTCTCGCCACAGCACGAGTGCGAAAGAAGATTTGTCCCATGGAATCATTGACGCGCTCTAGAACTGGTGGAGTCATGGCACTCTCTGGTAGCGAAGAGTTGTCGGCGAACTGCCTAGCAAAAAGGTTAGCTTTCGCAAGAGATAAGAAAACTCCCTCGCTGGCAGTTCATTAGATGTCGCTTCAATCGATATCAATATTCCGTATGCATAGCAAAGGGAGTCTTCGATAAACGTCACTTTATTATTCCGGGAACAAATTATTCTTATTAATGAGAAATTTTAACCAATGGATTAACTCTTGTTCTATGGGTAAGTTAATCTGTGGAATAAGAGTGGAATATGATAGTTATTTATTCATATGGCTGCAAGAAAACCACAAAATTTTGTAATAAGTAGTGCTGATATAGAAATAGAGACTGAAGACAGCCCTGACTTCGCACAAACAATTCATAAATTGCCTAACAAGCAATACCTTCCCATTGCACAAGGAGAGCATCCAAATCCAAAGAAGTAATATCAGATCATCGCTTTGAACCCTTAGCAAATTCTGAGAAGCAATTGAATATGGGGCGTTTCAGTTCACTTGTTGCATGACCTTTACAACAGCAACAGTCCAACAGTCGTCGCTTTGACATTCATCGTGCCGGCACTACCGGCAAGTGGATAAACTGAAGATGATTCAATTTTTCGACTCAACAGAAACACGAACGGTGGATGCGGTTGTGGTTAGTGAATTCAATGGAGAGGATTGCAAAATAATAAAAACGTCGTCTTCGCTTCGTTGCATAACTGCGTAGAAAAATGACTTTGTGAATGGTATCGGGACCTAGTTTCACTTTCGTGAGAAGAGAGAGAGGCAAAGTGGATTGACCACGCCAATTGAACATGGTATCGTCTTCGAGACGACAACGACGACACGACGTTGACGACGAATCTGTGCCAACATTTTGAATAGTAACTGCGATGTCTGCGATAAAACGAAGACGACCAACTCGAAGAGTGTAAAATGGCAACCAATGTGGAGTGGTGGGCTTGCTGGAGCTCAACGATTAGTTTCATCTCCATCACAGAATTTTATTTCACTCGTAACCAAATGGATTCAATAGCCCCTAGCGATCTGATTTTTCGCTTCTCGTCTGGGTTGCGCTGGCAAAAATAATTCCATAATATCCGTCAATATTTTTTGGGCGATTAGGTGTGGTGTGTGTCGGCTATGTGGCGTGTACATTGCGAATAGGTTGGTCGCATGATGCTTCGGATGGTGTGGAATGCTAATAATGAGTTTGACTTCTTTGTCTTTTTAGGATGGGTTTGTTGAAGGGCGAAATTTGATTTAAATTAGAGGAGGTACGTAATCGAGGTCTTTTTGGCTTATTTTTGCATATATGTGGGTTGAAAGAAGAAGTTTGACACAAGATTTGAAGGATGAAACAGAAGGAAACATTTAAAATACCATTTCATAATTTTTATTTACACATTTTGCAACCCAAAATCAGAGAGTCACAATCAAACTTAACAAATCATTTTGTAACATTTTCGTCCTTCAGTCTAATCAAATTCTTCTTTTATCTAGTACTGCTTCCTTTTTGGCAATTGTGCTGGCTGTTTGTATGCCTGTTGTTGTGGTTCCCTTGAGAGATCCTTCGACTTCAAAGCAGCTTCGGAGATTTCCTTTGGAATATGACTTCCACTTGGATAGAAACCATTCTCGTCGGCGGTATATTCAACGCTCACTTGTTCACCGGTGGCAGCATCAATATAATGGTAGTTTCCAGCAACTCTAACCTTGGGGTCGTCAGAGCCTGGGTTGATGACGGTTCCAGTTTCCTCCTTGTAATATCCATCGTCTTGTTCGAGAACATAGGTGTAAGAACCATCCTCATTTCTGTGATTTTCATCTCTCAAAATCTTGACTTCTTTGGCCAATTCAACACTGCTAACGGCAGCAATAACTGCGAACAGACTGCAAAGGGCAACCTTAAAAGAAATGTTAATTCTTTTATTCACAATTTTCCAACTGCTTTGACATTGAATTGATAATTTTTAGATTATGCAATCACTTCAAGGTAAAGAAAAGAAAAAAACTTACAAATTTTTGCATTTTGAATTTGTTTATCAGAAGAAATTTAATTCAAACTAAACTGAGATGTTTGCTGCAGCACTCTTTTATAGCGACAATATTTGTTTCTTCTTGATTTCGTCGTCGCGATGTCAGACTTTGTTTAGTTGTTTCCGATAAAATATTTGAGTTAAGACGGATTTAAGTTTCAAAACAAGTTTCGAACCGAAAATAAAAAACCTATACCGGCTCGAGATGATATAATGTCAGAAGTAGGTAAGGGACTTGGTTTGTTTTGCTTTGCTTTTGGTTATTTTTGGGCCACACGGCATCAGCAACAACAAACCACAGAAAAAGCCATCCATCGGGTTTCAATCATGTTTCATCTCATTTGTTATTGAAATAAAATTCGACAACCGTTAAATTGATAGTCAAAAATTTGAATTTTTTATTTTCGTTCGAGTGTCGAGACCTTTTGCCAGTTGGAACCATTCGGCAATAGGGTGACTTCGTTGTTAAATTTTAGTCAAGTGTCAAAAAAGTGGTAACAGCACCCAACCACAGCTCTTTAAGCAAGTTTGATCGATATCTCAAGTCCGCTTGGTTTTCCGAACAAAATATCTTTCTTTAATTATTGTATACTAGCCAATTAATAAATTAAATTGACTCAATAAACACTTCATTCTACACGGATGCACCATCACTCAACTTACATTCAAAAAGAAATGCTCACACGGCAGGCAATTTGAATAAACTTTGTCATATCAATATGAATTGCTTGGTCTGATTCACTCATAAATAATGTTTGCATTTGAATACAAGCCTTGATAAACTTGTCTGGACCAAGCCTTGTTTTTCATCTGGCTACATCTTTGATCGGGTCTTATGGATCAGATCATTTCTCAATCGGACTTGAACCAACTCGAATCTTCTAAACTTCTGCCAATACCTTGTGGATCAAGTTTAGTTGCATGTTTTTTTTTCTGTTATTGTCGTTAATCAAGTTAACTGGAGATTAAAGAGCTCTGAAAAAATTAATCTAGATTTTGCTCGAATTTTTTAAAAATAGTTAACCATACTATATTAGCAGCTCATTGACCTTTTAACAGTTTTTGTTTAATTCGAACTCGAATAAAAATTGGGTCGATACCAAAACTAACTCTTAATTTGTATTTGATCTTGAATACTTTACGCTTGTTTAACATTTGTGGGACTTGAATACATTTATGAATTACGAGTCAGCTTTTGACACTTATTTGCTTACAATGTTTCTTTAAAAATTCTACGTGAGCTTCTGACTGAACTCTACTTTTCAAATCGGAGGATGGTTAAGAGTCAAACCTTAGCTTGCTAATGATCCCCAACAAACGTGTTTTCTATGAGAAGTTGTAAAAAGAAGATGCAGGGAACTTACTTCACTGGGCACTACCTTTACATGGGAATTAACTTCAACTCAAGTGGAAAATACATATCTTCACTTTTTCCTCGTGAAGTTTTGTCCCAACTAAGGTGGGAAATTACTTCATCAGAAATCTGTGTGATGCAATTCCCACCCATTATTCCACGTTTAACAGAAACAACATAAAACCAAATGAACAAAAATTATGAATTTATGAATTCAAAAATGTCATGTTTTTGATAATAAGCAGCTGAAGTAGACAAAGAGCTTAAGAGTGTTCCGGATCGGATTGAAACTGATTATGCCAATTGCTGGAAGCTCCATCCAACTGCAGAGGAAAAATCTTAAACGAAAAGCATCTTGCTTAGAGAGAGATAAAGAGAAAGAAAGAGAGAGAGAAAAAGAGAGAGAGACATCTTACAGTGAGAAACATGACTTCCGCCAAACAAAAAAAGCTGTTACTGATTTGAATTTTCAAATTTAAGTAGATTTCGCGTAAAAAAGATATCTCTTCACTAAAATAAAATATATTTGATCGTAGTTTTTGCAAAATATTTTGATTGCTATTTGTTGAGAAAAAGTACGGGCGAATTTAAATACATTGTTTTTAAGTCTTTGTTGTTGTTCTCCAAAGTGTTACAGCTTAAATGTTAAATTTCATGCTCATTAAGAAGTTAGCAAAAACTCATTTTATTTTGTTGGAATTTACTCTAAAAAAGTTATACAGCTTTTAATAAATCGAACGCTCGTTGTATATATTATTTGGACTAAATAATAGCCATGTTTTCTTTCACTACTCAGTAGTCAGGACAGTAATCAAGTGCGAATAAAACGTTCCAACTCACTTTATCCCTCAAATTCCATTTATATAGCAATTGTTACATAAAACGTTTCAAAATTGACCTGAGAGTTACATCTCGGATTATGAAAAATAGCAAATACTTCAACCTAAAAGAGTTCAAAACTCAAATCAGATTGCGTAGCAAAATAATTCGGCGATAGAACTTTTAATTATTGAGCTGAAGACGAATGATGAAAATTGGTTCTAATCATGGCGGAAAGATGGCGAGTTTTGTTAATTAATCAGTAGTCAGCACAGTATTCAAGTGCGAAAAAACGTTCAAACTCATTCTATCTGTCCAATTCAATTGATATTGCAATTTTTGACAATTTGTTATATAAAACTTCAAAATCTGATGTCAAAACCAACTGACATTTTGTTTTTGTTTAATGTTTAATTTTCTATATTCTGTAACGAAGTTACAAATGCAGAAAAACGAAAACACACAACACTGCGCCGAAATAAAACAGCAACACACAACCGGCCGTCAATAGCAGAGTGCAAAATAAAACAACAACAAAAACACACGAACAACTATAATAGACATGCAGCAACACAGAAGTTACATGGTTGCATGTGCAATTGCATGATGTATACTTTTCTGAATTTTTTCAATACAGTCCTACTTGTTACTTGAAATCTATCAAGTAGGAGTGATATCGATTATATAAAAAGAGAGACTTCATTTGGTCGTCGACCGTCTAGGACTAGGTGCTCTGAACATTAAATATTTTTTTATTCGGAGTATTCCTGAGGCATGCTTTTGGTTAACGCCATAAAAAGCCTCAAATAAAGTTTTCTTCGCCCTTTATTGACTTGACTAGTGATTGAATCCCACTTTTCTGTCAAGACTAGGGAAATTATCCCATTATTTTCTAGGTTTTGTTTATTGCCTCGGCTTGGGAATCCCATCATTCCGTCAAGGCTAGGGAAGTATCCCATTATAGGATTTATAGTAGATATTGTTCCGACTAGGGATTGAATCCCATGTACCGCCGGGACTAGGGAAATTATCCCATTATAGGTATCGCTTCTACTAGGGATTGAATCCCATGTACTGTTGAGGCTAGGGGAAATACCCCACTGAAGGTATCGCCTAGACTAGGGATTGAATCCCATCTTTCCGTCCAGGCTAGGAAAGTTATCCCATTGTAGGGATTGAATCCCATGTACCGTTGGGACTAGGGAAGTTATCCTGTCGTTTAATTCCTAGAACTAAGGATTGAATCCCATCTGACCTAACTCAGCTGAGAAAAACAAAAGAACATCACAATTCGAAATATTGTGCTCACTTACGCCATTGAAAGTATTTAATAATTATTAGTCGTGTTGTTTTCACTACTCAGTAGCCAGCACAGCAAAATTTCTTTTAGCTAACAACAACAATTTGGATTGCAGTCGATAAAAAGGCCAGTAAAAAAATGACGCTTGTGCCGGCGATAAAACTTTCAATTATTGAAATGAAGACAGCGCTGATGGCGTTAAGATGAATTATTTTGCTACTCGAATCTAATGATCTGAGTTATGAGCTCTCTTAGGTTGAAGTATTTACTAATTTTATTTAAATCCGAGACGCAACCCTCAGGTCCATTTTGCGACGTTTAATTTAACAACTGCCATAGGCCTTGTTCACACGTGAAGAAAATTTAAATTTTTCTTTGATTAGTGAAGGCGAGCGGGGTTGCTTGAAGAAGACGTAGGAGAAAAAAATCAAAAAATTAATAAGATTGAGTGTAGAAATTTGAAGTTTTTCTTTTTGTTTTGCTATCATCGTCTTTTGTATTGGTTTTTCTCTTCAAAACTGAATGAAAATACAGATACAAACATAAAATTGTGTTTAAAGAAAATAAAAACATAAGGGATTAAGCAAAATCTGCAGAAGAAAGTTGCTCACGTATGAACACAATCGTTCTTCACGTGTGAACAAGGCCATACAAATTGAATTTGACAGATAAAGTGAGTTGGAGCGTTTTATTCGCTCTTGATTACTGTGCTGGCTACTGAGTAGTGAAAAAAGTGACTCTTTATAAATATTTCTACAACAACTTTTTGTTTGTATCAAATTCGCCATCTTTGCGCCATTATTAGAACTAATTTTTGGGTTACAAAATAAACCCCGAGAATCGGGGTCCCAGGTCGTTGGTTTGTTGTGTGCAAAAAAATTAACCCCAATATCGATAAATGTATAATAAAACGTGCCTATTATTGGAATGCCTACAATTGTCTTACGGATTACGGCCTTACTCATAAAAAGGTTGATCACAGCGATCCAGACAATCTCTTCGTTGTAGATAATAAGATATTATTGAGAATTGGGTACCAGTGGCGACTTGTCAAAAGACTATTCTCTAACCTAACGATGTTTATGCCAATTGTTTTATTTTGGAGCCATGGAGCACGGAAGCAAAACATTTTTCTTTGAAGGGTTTGAGTTCCAAAAATAAGTATAGAGTTGCGTGACAGCTCTTGAAGGGCCAAGGCCTTAGTGGCTTAATTAACAACTCTCTGGGTGCGTGTGAAGAATTGAGGGGACCTACAATTTAACGCCTATTCTGAACGGCAAAGTTGAAAAGCACTTTTTTTCATCACAGATTGATACTTTTGGCAGTTTTGTCATTTCTTCGCAAGAGAAAGTAACCGTGAAAGATGAAATAAGAACTTAATGGGCACTAGTAGGATTCGAACCCACAACGTTCTGAGTAACATCCAACGCACATAGCCACAACTCCACGGGCACTTCGAGAGTTCCAAAATAGCTATGAAAAGGAGCGGACCAGCAAACCGACCATAGCGGGGCACACAAATGTATAGACAGACCGTGCTTGACAACTTTTGTATGACATATGAAGGAGTCAGAGGCTGGTTATTTTTGAAAAACAAATTTGATACCTATACGTATACCTACTCATTTATATCTGAATAAATGTAAGTTCTACTTATTTTGTTAGAGAATAAGGAGTAGACGTGGCTTGAGTTCCAGATTAGTCTAGATGGCAGATTAACCTTGTAGTGTTTGAAGAAGATCAGTAGATAACAAAATAAAAGATAAATTTAAGTAAATTCTCTTTCAGACTCACTCCCACGCGCTGAAAAAAAAATAATTGTCGAAAAAAATCGCTGCAGATGACTCTTAAGTTTTTCTCGTTTTGCTATTCATCTGGCTAACCGCTTTTTATATAGAGTACCTGATTTGAAAACAAAAGCTTTTGTGTAGCCATGAAATATTTAACTGCACTGCTCATCAACAATTTTGCTGTTTGTCACCACCCAAAATTTCGCTAATGAATGCTAATTGATCTTCTCAAAAAATACGAATAAACCAGTTAAAGCTTTTTTTTGCAATTTCTTATAGATAATACCAATTTTACGTTTTGCAATGCAGACAAACGTACGTTTTAACTAATCGCAAAGATTGGAACACGATCATCGTTTTTTTCTTTTCCTTAAAACATTTAAAATATACACATAAAATGTTGCAGATACGAATATCAAGTTTAAGATATAAACTTGTACAACATTGAAATTTATTTGATATTTTATATGAAATTTTAAATTTTGTGATATAAAAGACTGCAAAGCTTGCGAGGACAACACTAGTGTCTTTGTCTTCCTGGATACCGTTCATAACTAAAAAAAATTCACTATGAAGAAATTTGTAAGTTTTGGTATTTATTTTTTACAAAATTTCAATTTCTCATCTGATTTCTTTAGGTGATTCTTTTCGCTTTGGTTGCTTTGGCCTGTGCTGCACCTGTGAAAGATGATGAAGAAGAAAAGGACCCCATCACCATCATCAGTTCGGAGAGCAATCACGAAGATGATGGATCATACAAATTCACATATGAAGCCAGTGATGGTTCCATTCGCGAGGAACACGCAAATGTTGCCGACAAGGACACTGATGATGAGGCTCTAGAAATTAGCGGTTCATACAGATATATTGATGCCAATGGTGACGAGGTTGTTGTCAACTATACTGCCGGCAAGAATGGTTTCGTTCCAGTTGGATCTATTATCCCAAGGGAAATAACTGAAAACGCTGAAAATGCCAAAAATCTACCAAATGTTTACGAACAGAATTTGCGCGAACGTGAAGAACGTGAAGACGCCCTAAAGGCACCAAGAGAATAGAATGTAAATTAATAATAATTTTAAGTTTAGAAAAGGGGAGGCACATTGGACAAAATAAAGAGGCGAAGAGTGGTGAAGAAAAAACTAATCAAATTTTCAAGTGAAGTTTTTTTCTTGCACATATCCAACAAGATGTAAAATACCCATCCAACTTTAAAACTCATATTATGGATAAGACATTCATTACATGCTCTGTCTATTTTTTCTCCTTCTCCTGTGTAATTTTGAATTCCTACACGTGGGAAATTTATATCGCTTCGTCTTTAAGTGTTTGCGCTCTTGTATTCAAATGTTTTCAATTCATGAAACAAAAACTGTGCATTTATACAGAAAACGGAAACAAATTAGAAAAAAAAGAAGTGCAGGTTCAGTGCAGTTAGTACTCTACTCTTGAGCGCGTAAATCTATCCATGGCTCAACATTTTCTTTCGCTCTCGCGTACTCGTGCTGTGGCGAGAGTTCTACAACATTTCAATACACATAACTTCGGTGGTCCGGATGGTATTCTGGCTGTAATTCTGAAGAGGTTTTCTTCCACGCTGGCAAAACCCTTGTGTAAGCTTTTCCATATACTATTCTAAGTTTATGCTGATGCTGATAACCCATAACTTCAAGCAATATCTCTAAGACCGAAAGCTTTTTAATGACCCGCAGTACGGCTTTCGCGGCAACCTCATCGAACAGTTTGACAAGTCTTTAAATCGTTTTGGAGAAAGTAAAGATTGTTGCACTTGATATTTCAAAGGCATTCAATTAAGTCTGCCATCTGACTCTTTTAACGAACATGTGTGTTTTCGTTGGATCAGAAACATTCTTTCGAATCGTTCAATACAAACTATATTTGACGTATTCCAGTCTGAAACCCACAAAATTAAAGCTGGTGTACCCCAGGGCTCTATTTTGTTTCCGACCCTCTTTCTCGTTCTTAAAGTGGTCGCTTGTCTGCAATTTCTAATCCAATAAATTGTTTCGCTGACGATAGTACAAACTTAATCTTTCTTATTCCCTTCCAGATTCACATCCCTCCTCTTCAGGTGTGGAACTGGAACGCAAAATATGATAAACTCTGACTTAAACAATTGGGACCCAATACCGATGTCCTTGATTTGCATCGGTGTTTGTTTGGAGATCCGATTCATTCGGACATTTAAGCAGGAAACGTATTTGAAATTTGGGGCTAGAGAGATTTTAAAGTGGAAGTGTAATCGCCGACGATGACATTGCCGGTAGTACGGCGGCGGTTAATTCCTAGGATAGAGTCACCCCCCTTTAGAGCGCTCTCTAGGTAGGTTTATGGCCGGGTCAAGTTTGAAGATGCAGTAATTACCAAAACGCTCGGGCGAGGTCGGATTAGGTTTTCCGGTATCCAAAAGATTCAAGGGCCTAAATTTCAGAAGCGTCACCGAACCCGAATAGGATTCGCTTTGTTTTTAAAATTTTTATTTTATTTTTTCAACGATTAAATTATTATAATTTATTTTGTAAAATTGTGTATTGTCTTGCATTAACCCATAGGTCTTATGAAAGGACAATAAATTATAGAATGTATATTTTGGAAGAAAAAAACTTGAGTTTTTGATATGGCGCAACCATCATGATGATGGGCTAAAGGTGAATCTTTCAGGGGGTGTGGAGGAGTGCACAAAAGGTAAGCCAAGAGATGTAGGAGCACTTGACGTTACTTAAGAGCCAAAGCATAAGGGGGATTCGATCGAATGAAGCCTCTCGGATCCCATTTAGTGGTGTGGGTTGCAGGAATTGCAACACCAGCAGCAGTTCCAAGGCAGGAGTTGTCACTAATGGACTCGCCCAGTGACAGAAGTAGTAGTATGTTTTTGAGTTTTGTGTTTTTGTGACGAGGTTAGGTTCAGAGGAGGATCAAAACCCTAACCCCGTGATGGCAAGCCTGGGCCATACCACGACCCTATCCGCCGAATATTCTTTTCTCTATTTGCCTCAACGGCAGATCACCTATCCGCTTTCCCTCATCATATCGCCCCGTTACAAATGGCATTACATTATATCGTTTAAGCGAGATATAATTTCTTTTCCACTATGCATGAGTGGCACTTGCATCAATGAGAGCGAACATCTCGAGATTCTCTGAATGTGCTATACTGACCACTTCTTATGGAATGATCACATAATATGTAATGTCATCAAAAATGTCGCAAGACGGCTTAAAGGCGGTACAAGAAAGAATTCCTCCGTCTGATCTAGCTATAAATATCTGTCCAAAGGTTGAGTGGACACAACTCACATCTCTGGGCTGGTGCCCCAGCTACATACTTAAGCCTCTTGGATAGTAGGTATACAAAAAAGTGCTCTAAGAATGATTGATGACTCATTCATTTCGTAAAAACACCGGTCGTATCGTTTTGTGTCTCTCTTGTGTCATTTCTTGCTTCAGTAGCCAGTTGCAGTCCTCCCCTTAAACAATTCACCCGTAATATTCGCGTTTCCAAGATTGCCCATCAGTTTACTCGAATCCAACTTCGGGCTTGCTCTTGTATAGAGAATCGTACCACACTCTGTCTTTCCCAATCATTAAAATATTCAGGAATTCAAGGCCTTTGTACATTGGGTGCATGATAAGGGTAAAAAAACCCTGTGAGGGGTGCAAGTTATACAACAAAAACTGTTCCTTTTGTCGTAACCTATTTATAATTTCTTAGTTTAACATTTTTCAGATATCCTAGCCCTGTACTTGTGTTTTGAAGGCCACCTTAAGAAAGTTAGCTCATAGACAGCGGGGGACCAAAAGATGATAGAAATCTGTCAATAAATATTGTTTTTAACGTGCAGTCTTATTTCCGAGCCCGAAGAGATTTGGATGACGAGAGGAAGAGTGTCCATGGATCATTTTTTACGTGAATAAGAATTTCTGAAGACTGTTAAGGAATTATATATTCATCCCATTTCAATATGGTTAATTTTTTTAACTTGAATTTTCCCTTACATTCCATGTATGCTTATAACCTTGATCTCAATAAAATTTTAAAAAAAATGTCGGTCAGATTTTGAAAAGGCCGTGACTGACTCATCAAACAACCTTTTTCCAATCCCCCTAGTTCCATTTTTCACTAAAAATATCTTCTTGTGAACATTTTTTTTTTAACAGTAGTTTTGATTTTGTTGTTTTCTCAAATTTCGCTTTCGACCTTGAATATTTGTACTAACACACACAAACTTAGATCTTGAGTGAAATATTGTTTTAGTCCGCATATTTCAGCAGATTAACGAAATAATCATTGAATTAACATTTCACAGAAAAATGATGAATCCAACATTAGACACACATTCTAGTAAAATTTGGCGACTAAACTGCCATCAAAATATTTTTATCGAATAATAATAACAGTTTCCCTTTCGATAGCAGAACCAGTCAAATGTAGAATCCGCTACTGGGGTTTCAGATAACTTGACAGACTTAGATATTTTAATATCTTAAAAGAACAAAATATTGTTCACTGAAATAAAACACTCTCCAAATCTGTGGAATGTGTCGAACAGAATAGAATTCGATTTCGTTTGTATAACTTCCACGTTTTAAGTCAGCGAGTCTTTCTCATGCAAATTGAACACTTTTTTTATTTTTTTTATTTTTTTTTTTAACAGAACTTTGATTTACTCAAAAACAACGACTTTTATAATTACGTATAGGAATTATTGGGTTAGGTTCAATAATACTGATGGGTTTACTGTTTTCCAAATTTATGATTCTTAAGATGAATTTTGTGGAATGTCAACACCATCCTGTTCTTCCTGGGGTGCTGAATAAGAGCTCGATACATCTCCGCTGTCACTTGAATCGAGCACCACTGTTGCCTCATCGCCTGTCTCCACAGGACTAGCGTCTGCCAGGATTACATCGTCACTTACTTCTCCACCAAAATCGCCGTTGTGGTTAGTATCATCAGTGCTTTGGCCATACGATGATATGAATATTGAGCACAAGATGGCAAGACTTAAGACCAAAAGCTGAGAAGAAACAATAATTTTAAGCTGATTGTAAGCAAATGTGACTTTTGCGAATTTACCGATTTATCCATTTCAATGTTATGAGGGTGTAATGCTTTTAACAACTACTTGATGATTTTTATTTGAGGGTCTTTTATAGAATAAAGCAATTGAAGAAAAATGCACAAACCGAAGAGTGCTAATTTATTTTTGAATCAAAAACAAACTGGTGTGAAGTGATGTGAGAAATGAAAAAAACACAAATCTAGTCTAGACTGATATGAACTCTGTTTGCAGTTTACTAAATTCACAAGAGGGGGGTAGGTTTAGAGTTTGTTAGGGTTCAAGGTTGCTACCACGAAAATAATAAGAAAGTGATGATGAAGGCTGAATACTTACTTACTTACTTAAGATGGCGCTACAGTCCGTTGTAGACTTGGGCCTCAATCAACAGTCTCCGCCAGCCAGCTCGGTCCTTAGCTAGCTGTTTCAATTTTGCACTCCAAGTTGATTTAGGTCCTCTTCTACTTGGGTGCGCCACCTGTGTCGCGGTCTTCCTCTCTTCCTACGTCCCTCGGGAATAGTGTCGAAGGCTTTCCGGGCCGGAGCATTGGTGTCCATTCGCTCTAAATGACCGAGCCATCTGAATCTCTGGACCTTGACCCGTCTGGCTAGGTCCATGTCGTTGTACAACCCGTAAAGTTCGCTGTTATATCTTCTTCGCCATTCCCCAACGATGCACAACGATGACCCGAAGAACTTTCCTCTCGAAACAGCCTAAGGCAGTTTCATCCGATTTTGTCAAGGTCCATGCTTTTGTACTATACAGCAGGACTGTGATGATGAACGTGTTGTATAATTGGCCGAGAGTGGGCTTTTCCATTCAACTGCTTTCTTAGTCCACAGAAAAAACCATTAGCAAGAGTTATTCTTCGTCTGATCTCGGAGATGGTGTTATTGCCCGTGCTTATTGCGGAGCCTAGGTAGACAAACTCCTCTACTACCTCGAAGTTGTATGTGTCTATTGTGACGTTCTGCCCGAGCCGTCGGTGTTGAGTGTCCTTCCTCGAAGACAGCATATACTTCGTTTTTCCCTCATTTACCGCTAAACCCATTTTTGCTGCTTCTGTCTCAATTCTCACAAAGGCGCCATAGACAACATCGAAATATTCCGTAAGCTCGTTGCCAACCTTGATGGAGCAGCGTGAGTTCTCCATCGTCATTTTGCACAAGCGAACATGCATAGTAGGGATCCCAAAACAAGACGTGGTTTTATACAGTTGGTCTCTGTAGATGCTGTCATACGCGGACTTGAATGAAGGCTGAATACAATTTCTCATTTTGGCTCACAGTGAAACAACTCGGTTCGTGTTTGCATGAAAAGAAAGATAATCTGTTATACGATATTCAAAAAGTAGGTACCAGCCACTTCTTTCCATCATCGGTGACGGATAAAGCAAAGTCTCCCTCCCAGCCAATGGCTTCATTCGCCAGTGCTGTTATATGTCTGTAGCTCGTTACAATCTCAAAATCAATGTTGGATTTGGTCTTTATGCTTTGCAGTCCTGGTTTGATATGGATTGCTGGCAGAGAAGTGCAGCTGAAAAAGATATATGCAAAGCGGAGCTGCAATGAAGGTAAAGAAGCAGGAAATGAGAATTGAAACTAAGGGTCATCATAGTATATTAAGATGTCTACACCATGAAGAGTGGTTGAATAAGAGTGTTGCGGAAGGACCGACTGGCTAACTACCTACAGCTGCCATTGAACTAGCTTGAGTAGCCTGCTGGAAGAGCCTTTAATTCGTTCTTCACTGAAGGCTACAAAAGTTTTCACACTAGTATTTGGTTTCACACCAAATTCATAAAATCCTGTTTCATTATGTTTCTGCAAAACTATCTGCACATTATTTACCTTGAACAAACATCATCAAAAATCAAATGTTACGCCTATCGAAATTGTCGAAATGAGTGGAAGACATGTCTTGAGATATTCTTGGAATAAATTAGCACTTCCCGACTTCTCTATTTCACAGCCAACAAAACTATCAAACTGCTAATTTGTTTAAACAACCAAACATGAATTCCTCCATTTAATCCACTAAGCTGGCCTCTATAATCCGCTAGCTTGACACTCATCCATGGAAAATTGTTGAACCCACCAAACAAGTTGTGATTCCTTAATTTTTTGTTAGCACATGTTTTCTTATCAAAATCGATAGAAGAAGACACTATTCGAAGAGTTCTAACGATAGCAAAAAAAAAAAATTGATTATTCATCGAAACTATGCTAATTCATAGGCATGTTTCTATAAAAACTCTTGAACTCATGAATCTTTTAGTAGTTCTCTGTTAATCAATCTTTGGATAAGTCAAGACATTTCTATAATCCTCAAAAAAAAAATGTTGAAATTTGTAAGTTGCTTTTCTCTCACATTTAAAAACCGTTTTTTGACCGCTCATCTTGGAATAGGTCACAATTCTCTTCGTTATTGGCTGTGTTGCTGCTATTCCACTGAGATATGACGACTTAGATGACTCAACAACAGTGGAACCAGCAGAGGTCATTTCGATTATCAAATCAGAACAAAATCAAGATGCCGATGGATCGTACAATTTCGCCTTCGAGGCCAGTGATGGTAGTGCAAGACAGGAAAATGCTGAAATCCTCAATCCAGGAACGGAGGATGAGCAAATCAAGATCACTGGATCATACAAGTATATTGACGCTGATGGTCAGGAAGTCCTGGTCACTTACACTGCCGATGAGAATGGTTTTGTGCCTGTGAGTACGATTATTGCAAAGGAGATCTCTGATGCTGCTCTGGCTGCTAAGGATTTGCCAAAGATAGAGGATAAACCAGCTGAAGAAGAAGAAGAACATGTTGAGGAGGAAGAATCAAAATCTGAAGCGTTCAATGAAGAGTGAAGAGATTGATAACAAGTGATAGTTTTAGGAAAGTTTTAGAAATAAACTTAAGTTTTACGTTTAGTTTAGAGAGAAATGAAGTGTTCTGTGAACTTGTGAATTTTATCTTCATTTAATTTAGTTTTAGGTAATCTCAGTTTGAACTGAATTTTTTTTATGAGACAAAATTTGGAACAAAATATTGCTTTTGCGACTTACTTTAGTCTGTTACCTATCTGTTGAGACTATGTCAGCCATAGTCGAAAAAAGGATGGCTACGATGTTGATGGATTAGGAAACCCCTAACCACTCCAGCTCGATTTACGTCCCATTCGCTTGAGGCATGTGATCGAGTCATCACCTTGTACACTTGTGTCCGTAGAGTTCGTTAAGTTTGCTATTCAATCATCTTCTCAATTGGCTCTTTAAACAAAGAGGTCTTTAAACTGAGAACTTTACTATCGACCATGTAGATGAAAATTTAGAACGACTGTTGAAGGATCGTGCCTCTCTTTCGTTGACTTAAGATTCTTGCACAATATCTTCAAGAACGATAGATTTTTGACATCAAAACATGAATATGTACCCTTTGCCAACAGTTTTGAAAGACTACCGTTTCGAAAATTCGTTTCAGGAGTTCGATGAAAAATTCTAGCCTTACAAACATCAAATTGACATCCTCCACTAATCATTAACACCGTGAGAATTTGATCAAACTAGATCTTATAATTGACAGTCATTTGAATGAGTCAATAAATTGATATGCAAGTTAAACAATCGATTTAACATCCTCTTTCCTACCTTCTCATCCAAACCAATAAAGAGATGAGAAAATAAAGACATCATTTTCATTTATGGATCTGACATTTCCCACACACTGCACAGAGTCAAAACGCACCAAACTAGTGTCTTCAATCTATCGGAATCTCGCTTGGCCTTTGTTTTCTGATTTGATGGACTAGACCTGGCGAACTGCATTTATGCCTCAGTGCAGTCACAAGGGAGTGCCTTCGGTTCACCTCTTCCTTGCAGCCAGCACCCGCTGCGCGTCACTGTTGTCTACACCACCGCCATCCGCTATCGCAACACAATTCATATTCACAATGAATTGCCCTACAATTCATGAAATTTTCATCCGTTTTGACCGGCATTTTTGGTCATCAGCTGCATCATCGACCACTTAAACATCCAACAAGTTGCAATTGCAAGTTATTCAACATTACCAGCGAGCGACGGCTGAGCAGATCTGCAGGGACGCTAGGAACGAGTGGAATCTATGGTCGTAAATGTCGAACTGAACCGTAGACATTTTTAAAAAATAGCGCATGGAAATGATCTACTAACAGTTTTTATGGCCTAGCCTATGGAAAAACCACTAATCATAAATTGATGTTTTTTATGTGACTAAGTGCAAATTAATAAAAACTATGCAAATGTCAAGTTTTGACGTCCCAACTGACAGGAATGTCAATTGCGATGTCAGCAAGTTATGATCTTGTTGAATGTTAATCTGTGCGCATTAAGGCAAATCCGTTTAGATTAAAGATAATGTCAAATTCTCAAGGAGTTCGAGTCAGAAATTAAGAGCGTCACGGATGTTGGAAATGACAATGTTATGAGAGTGTGTGTTATGCTTTGATGGATGTAACTCGAAATGACAGAAGATATCCACTTGTTGACGAGTTTGAGACATGAGAAGCTCATTAGCTTGATGGCTCGTCTGTGTACTTATGTAATTTGTATGGCTGGAAGAAAAATTGAAGAACAAATGTAGTAAATTAGTTTATGGTGTTAGGAAATAAGGACGGTCTGGCAAACACATTTAAACTTAAGAAAATGCTAAAACAAACAATTCGTTTGTTTTAATTTTCTCACTGCGTGCCGTGAGTGTTCCTCGTTTTTAGGACAGATGGCAAAATGTCATTTCCAACGTTATTCATCGGGCGATTAGCGACTCATTTTGGCTAGCCTCTGAGCAGATTATTTTCAGAAGTTCAAACCTCTGAATTGATTATGAAACACACCTGAGCGCTCAACGGTCATTTCAGGATTTTTTCTGACAGTTCAGTTCCTTGACCTTCTCAAAGATAAAAATAAATACAAAAACCTTAAGTCGTTTTCCATTGGACGTCCAGAAGCATTCGAAAAAATCCAGAAGTTTTCTTAAATCATTACAATGGACTGCCTTTGACAGACAGAATGCTTCTGACTTCTGAGAAGGGTAGAACTCTTCCGTTTTGAAAACAGAATCGTCCGAAGAATGACATACATTATAACCCGTTCCAGGTAGAAGAAGGAACATTAAAAAAAGACCAATGGAATACGATAGGACGACAATACTTGAGGACCGAACTGTAAATTCTGTCAAATTAATAACAACATTTGTGACCTTTTTTCGCTTGATTTGCTCGGTCATTTTATACGATGTAAACATTTTTTTCTGACAGATCAAGATTTCGAACGTCAAACAGCTGTCAGTGTCAATACAGCTCACGATGCAGGTGAAACAAAAAACATAGTGTTTATAGACATTTTTACATGGGTACCACTTTTTGCTTCCGTTCTTTTGTTCAACTTCTTATGCTTTCCAAAACACAAATAGTTGATAATATCCATTGTCCATACATCTTACTACAAACCTCTTAAATCAAACAATTGCTTTTGGATGTCAAAGGGCAAACTATTGAATCAACTGTAAATTGCCAACAACTCCCCCACACAAACCACAATAAAACCTTATTAGCATTTGTTTCAAACAACCACAATGTCCGGTCTGATCGGTCAACTCATCCAACTCCGTCGATCGTGAGGATCCACAATTAAATGAAGATCACCTTGCCGTTTTATTGTGCTTTGCGAAATATCGACGAAACCGCATTCAGATTGTTGAAGTAGCTCTGCCAGTACTCATGAGATAATTACCATGTTCCCAATCAAATTTTCAAAGAATGCAAAACCACCACACCACCGCATATCAGAGCGCTCCTTCTTGCAAAAAGAAGCAGAAAAAAAATAACCATCTAAATGGCGTATTTAATAGTCGAACAGCTCATATCCGTGGGTTTTGGAATTGGTAGACACCCTCTTTTATTTCGAGGACGGTGTTGTGGCTACAATTGTATCCATAAGAGAATTGGCCAGCGGCAATTTGTGGCATCTGTAATGAAAATGTGATGCACACACAAAAGACGATTCAACCGAACTGCATAACTTGTTACAATGAAGCAATGTCCCACCTCTTTTGTCAAACATCTTTGAATCTTTGTGTTTGAAAGCCAAAACACAAGTTTTGCAGCACATCATGATCATCCCCCACTTGTCGATGGAGTTTCTGTGGTTTTCATTTTACGGTAAAGCTTTGCCGGTGACTTTGTTATCTTCCGAAGCTTAAAACCTCCAACTAAATCAAAGCTATACATGTCGATAGCAGCGATGGTATTCGAACAGGGATGTTACAAGAAAACTGACTAAACTATTTCATGTAAATGAGTTTCGTGCTTTTGGTTTGATGTTAGGCCTTAGCCATCCCTGACTACCGGCAAAACGATCGTTTACCGCAGCACGTTGCCTTCACTCGCTTCACTTCTCAATCACTTCGTCCACCATCGATCGGCATCATTGCCGTTGCTCTTGCTATCGCGTTTGAGAAGAGAATTTAATAAATTAAGATTACCCAGTCATCGGATCAAGATGCATTTCTGTGTGGTGCTTTGATACTCCGTTGTATTTGTATTAGCAACATTTTACATCTAACAGAATTGTAAAACTTTAAACACAGAAAAAAAACAACACATGACGCCCCTTTCTAGGCTTATGGGTTAGGTGCAAGTGTAATGTGTGATTGGTTTTAGTTTGGGAGGGTGGTGGGGTATTAAATCCAAGTGCTATGGGATGCACTTGTGCTTGCATTTTGAACTTTTCGTTTTAAGCTTATTGATGGTGGCGTGAAAATCTAAATTGGGTATATAAACGGTTGCCTTCTATGGACAGAGCATCATCACAAAGTCGTAGCTCTCTTAAGAGTGGCCTTTTAGTTGTATAGTAGTTCGTGGTCCTTAGAATTGTTTTTTAAGCATATTAAAGGCTCCATCCTATTGTGATTTTTAAAGTTAAATTAAACAATTATTTAAAAAAAAAAAATATGAAATTCGTAAGTAAAGTGGTTCTAACTTAGTGAAATTTGACAGTTAAGGACTTATAGTGCATTTGAAGTTAAAAATGAAATAAAAATAAAATGTCGAGTGATCTATTGTAGATGTGTGTAAACGTACCAGGATTTAAATCTTTTTCAACAAAAGAACGTTTACATTAAAATTAAGACGTTGTGACTTGTGACATTAGGACAATTTCAATGAATCCTTAAGCACGTCGATGGATTCCATAAGTTGTCGATTTTGTTACGGAAACTGTTCGTTGGTTAACTAATTTATTTTTTGGAGCTTGTTCCATGTGATAAAGTCTACATTCAGTAAAGTTGTCAAAACGAATCTTTCCATCCTCAAGGAATTGGATTTGATTTCCAACAAAAAACCCCTTACAATAAAATATGTCTAATTGGTCTAACAAAAAGTATGTTATTGTTCTTTGACGAATTGCATCCTGGCTATAAGCTCCTTGTCGTCGCTATACATTCAACTGATGCGTCAAGTATTGTTTCAGTGGTTAAGCAACATTAACTTCTACAAACACAATTTTTTGCTCAGTCAAAATATCGTTGAAAATGCAAGAAAAGCCAAACAAGCTCTAATTAAAGATTATTTTGGTATCAGGACACAAGGACGTTTCGGCTAATGCTAATGAACACGTAACAACTTGACAATAATAAAAACTTGTCGAACAAACTAAGAAATATTAATTAAATAATAAATTAGTAATACTTAAATTAGTAATACTTTAAAAGTTTTTTATCTATTGACATATTGTACAGCAACTCCGTACAAAGTATCAGGGGCAGCAGAACACTTTTTGTTTAGGTGGGGTGCCAAAACTTCGACCTAGTATATACCGAAGCCGAAGATTTGGACGAAAGTTGGTTTTTTGGCCGAATTCGATCGAAGCCGAAGCCGAAGGTTCGGTCGGACACTAACTCAAATCAAACAGAAAAAAAAGATGAAAAATAATTCATGATGTTGAGCCTTTGACCGATGGAAAAATAAATCAAATCACTCGGTCAGTCTCAATCAATCAATCGAGAATTATTGCAAAAATATTCATAATTTCATAACATTTTTTTTCCTCAATTATCTTTAAAAAAAATGGTATATTTCCAAAGTCAGTAGGTGGGGTGCACTACATGCTCAGATATTTTAGGTGGGGTCCATACCCCACCCAGCCATACCTTCTGCCGCCCCTGCAAAGTATCATCAGCTGACGTTAAGTCACAGGTGCTCATGTCTTGAAACTAGGAAATTTTTCAAAAGACTACTAAATGAAAGAAGTGTCTAAACTAAAAGAGATAAACAACATTTATTCCTCAATAACCTTTTGCTCTAGGGTTTAAGGTCTCCACAACCCTAAAAAAAAATATCTAAGAAATACTATGAAATATTTTAACTAGTCACTAATGAAGCAACTTTTCACCAATTGACCTACATGTACAAATATTTGTCAAAAGCCTTAGTGTCAACTTCCCCTAAGCAACCAGTGCATGTAAATTCAAAACATATTACTTTTTTCGTGTTTGCTGCTTTCTATGAATCATATTTGATTCAAAAACATATTTACAACTTCTGTGTTATGACTGTGCTTTTATTTGCAATTTAAGACAATACTCTTTGTGCAATTAATCTTGTTGAATTCATAAAATTTTAAGCATTGCTTGTTCATGAATAACATATGATTCACAGAATTGTGTAAAGAAAACAAAATTGATTGATTCTTACAATGCAAAATGTACAAGATTATTGAAAACATATTACTTTATTCCTGCTTCCTGATGAACCATGAATCATATTTGATTCAGTAACATATTTACAACGTCTGTGTTATGATTGTTATTTTATTTTCAACTAAAAACTATGCGCATTGACCATTTCTTGTTTCCTACGTTCATGAGTCATAAATGATTCACGCAATCAAATTTCCTAAATTCTTTTATATTTCTTTTCTTTTTAAAAACTCTAAAAGGCACTTTGATTTGTGCTCATTCTTCTCAGCCCTGCAAAGGTCTCGTACTCATTTTTTCTTATGAATAACTAGCTGACCCCACGAACAGTGTCTCGGTCCAGATTTAACAAATTACGATAAACTCCAAGTTTTTCGAAAACGCATTGATTTTGATTCAGTTTTGCAAAAAGGACACGAATCTTCCAAAAAAAAAAAGCAGTTAATTCAAATATTTTGGTTGCACTTGTGTCCGTTTCAAAATTAACACAAATATTGTAGTTGTGCATAAGTTCAGTGCCTAAAAATTTCGCGATTAGAAAAATTAAACGCAAATAGCATGTAAACAGAACCTTTCCCTAACCCTGTCAATCACACTTCTCGATAAAGAAGACTTAGGGAGTTCCGTTTTTAATCTTTACACATTATCAAATCGCACTACATTCACTTTCTGCAACTTACAACAATGCAATTGATATAATTTATTCAAAGCAGTAATTGTGTGCAATAATTTTTTTTGCCGTTTTGAAACATTTAAACTACTCTTGCTTCGCTAAAAATAATAGTGCTAAGCTCTCGGATATTTACAACTATACTAATTAAAACAAATGTTCGTCATTATGTTCACTCTGCATCTAATTTTTTTTCTTGTTGAATCCGTTGGTAAAAGTGTAAGAGGTTCCATGAATAAATTTGCTAGCGTCAAATTCCAACCACAAATTAACACAAGAAATATGACGACCATTATAACCACAACCCCCTTTAACCCTTCAAAATACCAAACCAATTTGAATATGAATGCGTGCCATTAAACCAGCGCAACGTTCTTGCAATCGCTAGACTATGAACAACGACGACTCCACTCTATTTCACTGCACCTAGTTTGTAATGGAAAACATTATTTAATGCAAAAATTTATTCGTCTACGCCTCTCGCAAACCAAAAAAAAAATAATAAACTCCAGTATGACCCATCATCTATTACCCGATCAGACTGACTTCAAATTAACTTCAAATGATTACAAATAAGCCTAAGGAAACTAATGACTTATTTTCTCTCTGTCTTCATATATATTTAAAGGTCACAGCATTGATTGTTGCCATTTGCGCTGGAGTAGCATCCGCCCAATTACGCGGTGGAGTACCAATTCGGTCGACATACGAACGTGATGCAGTCATCTTAAAACAAAATTACGACTTGAATCCGGACGGTTCATATGCATATAAGTGAGTTGAACTTCAAAAGGTGCCAAGTGTACAGTGGCTGTTATGACACCTTCATCCACCCACTCCACAGTCGTTGTTTTTTTCATTTCAACAAACGATAGGAAATTATAAATTTTTGTTTGTTTGCAATTTCAGTTTCGAAACCAGCAATGGAATTCGGGCCGACGAAACTGGCTATCTCAAGAATCCAGGTTCTCAATTGGAAGCTCAGGTGAGTAGAGTGGAAAATTGCTGATGATTCTTCGGTTGTGTTATTTCCGTTTGATGTTTCAATGTGAAACACGAAAATTATCTTAAAGAAAAGAATGTTAATGAGGTGCAAAATTGTTGGATGAGAGTCTTGTCCTTGGAAGGTGCTGATGGGTTGAAAGATTTATAGTTTCTTTGAATTAAACTTGGAGCCGCGGTATTCATGGTTATTTTTTGGGTCTGGCTGATGTCAGATCGTAAAACGATCCAAAATATCGGGTAATACTTTTAGGAGTTCAAACAAAATTTCAAAACCGGAAATGAATCACACAGTAACGGGCTCGAAGCGTTTAAATATAATGGTGCATACTTTCGAGATGAAAATGGATGTTCACAGCAGAATTTTTACTTTAAAGTCACTTAATTTTCCTTAAAACTACTGAATTTAAAGTAATTCCCATTGCAACCTCTTTTTCTATTCTATCATTAACATGGTTCTCCATGATTCTCATGAATCTAACCTACCCAATATCAATTGTTTCCTTTCATTTTCTCTGCAGGTCATGCAAGGATCATACTCCTACACCGGCCCCGATGGAATTGTCTACACAATTACATACATTGCCGATGAAAATGGCTACCGTGCTGAAGGAGCCCACATCCCAACTCCACCACCAGTTCGAGCAATCAACGCTCCACCAAGATACAACTTCAAATAAGTAGCCATTCTTTCTATAGAAAATTTCTCTCATCTTTAAAATGAACAAAACATTAACATTGGCAAAACGACTGCAAAATTTTCCACAGAAATCCCAACTATCAGTTAAGAAACGCAGCAATTTAAGCCAACCGGCAGGCATTAAGATCCCTTTCACATTCCTTTCTCCTTCTTCTTGTGATTGTATACATTTTTTTCTTGTTAAATAATCTGTAAATTGATTTTGTTTTCTTTTTTATTATTTTTTTAAATAATTTTAAGAACAATTTTTAATGTAAAAAGAAGATTAATTTAAATAAAACCCAGCAAAACTGCAATACGATTGCAAATTAAAAAAGAAAACATTATTTTTTATATTCTCCTTCGGATTCCCATTTTCCTTTCAATTCTATGAATCGGAATCAGTGAAAAGCGAGTAGTGCTTCTGGAATCGAAATATTCCTCTTCGAGTTCATCAAAATCAATGCTGACAACGAACAAACACTTTCCCGATTCCGAGACAAATCTCTGCAGCTGTCTTGCACCATTTGTGAGAACCATATCGGCGTCTGCACGATTATCAAAAAATTTCATCGCTGTCCCGATAAATATTCGTTCAACTGTCACCAGCTGGGATCGATTGAGTCTTAAGCCAAATACTGGGCAACCGATTTTAAGCAATTTTGGATCAATAACTGGCACAATTGACAAATGCTTTGTTTCATACATAATCCTTTTCATGTTCTTTCGGATGGCATTCTTCAGTAGAAGTGTTGTCAATGGGGATATTTGATAATAGAAACGCTGACACGTGTTCGATCGCCTTATTAAACTAATTCCTTTTCCAACAGCAAAAGCAAATGCCAAAACAATACCCAAGTTGAAAGCTACCCACAGAATCTGCCAAAGAGTTTCGTTCTCCTTCGTCACGGTTAAATATTGAGGAATTTGGTGAATGTAATCCTTCATGACTTTTTCCGATAATTCTTGACAGTTTGTAATGCTTAAAAGATGTGGATGAACTGGCATAGGAATCTTGTCACTCAGTAGGGCTGTTTCATTCTCTTGGAATATGAATTTCTTTAGATTGACAATTCGAGTCCAAAGTTTTGTGCAACCGGGTTTGACATTCAGGATTTTGGAGCAATGTTCGAAGGCGTCGTTGAACCAGTTTGAACAGATTTCCATTAAAAGCGATTCATCTCTGTCTCGGGTGGTTTCTGAATTGAAGATTTGCTGGCACAGTTGGATCATGTAGGGTGCTTGAAGCATCTTGACTTGAAACTACTTTTCGATTGAATGTCAAAAATTGTTTTAAACTCAAATTGACAGACAAGATGTGTTTTGCAAAAAAATAGTCAAAGTGAATTTTTGAAATTATGTGACCAGGCTATCAGGAATGGAATAAACCTGAAATCGTATGCTGTAGCTGGTCCTTTAGTTTATAGACATCAGTTTCAGTCGGTGATATTCAGGATTGTCTTAAGAAGGACTTCCGAAGTTATGGTATAAGAATTTGAAGAATTTGTTGCAAAAAACCCCTACAAAGTGGATTTTGCGGAAAGAATTGTTTCAAAACAGCGTTTTTCTTCAAACTTCCTTACTTACTTTCTTAGGATGGTGCTACAGTCCAGGTCGGACCAGGGCCTCATCCAACAAACGTCTCCAGCCAGCTCGGTCACTAGCTAACTGTCTCCAGTTTAGCACGCCAAGTTGGTTGAAGTCCTCTACCACCTGTGTGCTCCACTTGAGTCGCGGCCATCCTCTTCTGCGACAAGTTCTTCCGGGTTGGATTCGAAGACTCTACATGACCCAACCATCTAAGTCGTTGGACCTAAACTTATCTGGCTAGGTCAGTGTCGCTGAACAGCTCGTACAGTTCTTGGTTGAATGTATTTATCATTTATGCTGACAAGGCCAAAGATCACTCGAAGAATTTTTCTCTCAAAGCAGCCCAAAGCGTTTTCATCGGATGTTGTCATGGTCCATGTCTCTGCACCATACATAAGGATCAGGTTGATGTGGGTTTTGTACAGTGACAATTTAGTTGCTCGAGGGACGACTTTACTACTCAATTGCATTCTAACTCCAAGGAAGCAGCGATTGGCAAGAGTGATTATTTGTTTGATTTCAGCGCTGGTGTTTTTGTCTGAGTAGTGAGTTTATAGCGGAACCTTAGGAAGACAAAGTCCTTTAATATCACGAAGTTACATCTGTCTATGATGCTGACGTTTGCTCCATGACGTCGATGTTGGTAACCCTTTCTTGTCGACAGCATTAACTTAGTCTTGCCCTCGTTAACCGCTAGACCCATCTTTCTGGCCTCCGCCTTAAGACTCGCAAACGCTCCACTGACATCGCGCTGCGTTCTTCCAATTATGTCAATGTCGTCTGCGTATCTTAGTAGCTGGACGGACTTTTGAAAGATTGTGCCTCTGGTGTTGACATTGGAGCTTTGCACAATCTTTTCAAGAATGATGTTGAAGAAATCGCATGACAGCGCATCGCCTTGTCTAAAACCTTTTTTTACACCAAATGTGTCCGTTAGGTTTTTTCCGACCATGATAGAACAGCTTGAGTTTTCCATTGTCATCTTACACAGACGGACGAGTTTTTCTGGGATGCCAAAACAAGACATTGCTCTATATAATTGGTCTCTATAGCCACTGTCATACGCCAGCCTTGAAATCGATAAAAAAGTGGTAGGCATCGATTTGTAGTTCCTGGGTCTTTTCCAAGATATTTGATCGATGGTGAACTTTCCGGGTCTGAGACTCACTGATAAGGACCTATCTGGTTGTTGACGAAAGATTTCATATGTTCACACAATACGGCAGACAATATCTTGTAGGCGATGCTAAGGAGACTTATACCTCAGTAGTAAGTGCAGTTCAGAGGATCTCCTTTCTTGAGGATCGGGCATACGATGGTGAGGAACCATTCATCGGGCATGCTTTCCTCCGATAAAATTTTGCAGATGAGCTGGGGCATGCTCCTAACAAAATCATCTCCAGCAGCTTTGAACAGTTTGACGGCTAGCCCGTCTGCACCAGCGGCTAGCCCGTCTGCACCAGCGGGGCTCGACTCCTGTGTCGATTCCCAACTACAAATGTATATCCAAATAGATACTGATTTTGTTCCCGGTAGAAGTGGCCATGGTAGATATTACACTTGTTCATTTTACGTATACTCCCGTACCATACCATCGTATTTCTTGCATGGCAGTTATATCTGCTTAATAGATTCCGGTAATTGTTCGGCTGCACGTGGTCTTTTAAGGGACCTTACGTGCCAAGTGCAAAACTGAAATTCGTTGTCCTTAAATCGTTTGCGTGGGTCGTCATCATTAATTCCGTCCACATCCTAGGCTTCTTGGTGGTTTGGAACTATCTCGTCTTTATGTGGCCGGGCAGTCACCCCGACGCACGTCCCCTAACCTGGAGGGCCAGGTCCTTAGTTAAAGTCTAAGACGAAGAGCTGGCCGAACCGCTCCTTATAGGCCTGGGCTGCGAATATGTCGTAGTAGCCCTAAAAGGTGCTCACTAAGTATAGTTCATCCTGCCTGGAACTGTAGATGCCACCGTTGATTCCATCTTGGGAGTTCTTCCGCTGCCGCTTGTTGAAAAGGAGACATGCCTTAGTGGACGCATACCTCCTCCCCCTTTTTCTTTTTGCTGCCGCCAACAACTTCTACAGGGGTTATATCTCAATATTCGGTTAAAGCCCTGGGCACCTGATGTTCACAGTGGGGAGATGGAGAGTAGGAGTTGATGTGGGCGCGTGTGTCCTCTTGATCAAAATAAATCATAAAAATTCAAAAATTCATAAAACAAAATAAATCATAAAAATTCAAGGAAAATGTTGACTTAATAAAATAGTTTCTGCTAGGTAAACAATATTTACCTAATAAACATTTAAACGTGATAGTTCTCGCTACCAAAATGTATGAGACGCCTCTGCGCGTGTCTGTTATCTGCAGACCTTTAAGTGCTCATTAATCTCAGCAAATATCATTAAATGTTTTATTTGTTTGTTAGGGAAAACAATTAGACATATCTGGAGTTTACAAGCATTTGTTCCTTGTTTAATGTCTTTATTATTTTTTATTTTACTCCCAATCGTATTTTTTCGTTTTTTACTGTTTGATCGCTGTCTTTTTTGACGTCATGCAAAAGACTCGAGATCAGTCTCTGAAACTCATAAACAAAATCGCCAAAGTGTCTGCAAATAATGTGTTTGTACAAATTTCTAAATATGAAAATGAGGAGTTGTTCCACATTCGCGTAGTACGGCTAAGAAACTCACGGGCATTGTTACAAGTATAACTAACAGTTGAGTTGGTTTAAGGAACCTTTTTTTTGAGTGCAAGGTTAATATAACAACAAATGTGTCAGCTGATGGAATGTTTTCAATTTGCACAAAAATAAACTCTCGAAATCCTCAGGAAACAAGTTAAGTTGGTAAAACAATGCAAGCATGCCATAGTCAGTAAACAAACAATATAATAAGAAAGAAATATTAATGACTCGATTTTTACTATAAAAAGGAATTGATTCTCAAAGTCCTAAGCAGTTTGGAATCTCAAGTCTCAAAGTAAACCACTTCAAATAAGAAAATGCGATTCTTAATAACTTTGGCGGTGTTGGTCCTTGTTTTGGCAATTTTCCAAGCCAATGCTCAGTACGTTGATGATGAGGATGCACCTCGGGCAACAAGACAACTGAATAAGGGCAGTTCAGGTGGTCGTCAACCAAACGCTGGTCCTCAAAATTATAGGCCAAGTGGTGGAAATAGTCCCGGAAATGGCCGTCAACCAAATGCTGGTGCTCAAAATTATAGGCCAAGTGGTGGAAATAGTCCCGGTAGTGGACTAGGAAACACTGGAAAAGGTGGAAGGAGCCTCGGTGCTGGAGCTGGTGGTGGTTGGGGTGGTGGCAATTCGGGAGGTGGTAGTTCCGGATCTGGCGGTTGGGGTGGTGGCATTTCGGGAGGTGGTAGTCCCGGAGGTGGCGGTTGGAATAGTGGCGGTCCAAGTGGTGGCAGTTCTGGTGGTGGCAGTTGGAATAATGGCAATCCAAGTGGCGGCGGATTGGGTGGCGGTTTGGGTGGCGGTTACGGAAAGTAAAAGATCGCCATTCAACTGTTGTATTACTTACAATTAAACGAGTAATCCATTGTGTAGCCAACGCAATAGAAATAAATATTTTTTTCTGACATTGATACATTTTTCTGAGTATTTTTTTAATGTTTGAAAAACTCTGAACGAGTTTTGTTCGATGGATCATTAACCCTGTATGAGTTATCGTACGTCCTAGGTCGTAGGTAGATTCTGTTTTTGTACTTAACTCTTAACGAATTGTTTTCCTTGCGCTTGGTTGAGGCTTCAAATATCCAATAATATGAAGTGGTGACGAATCGAATAAAATAAGAAAATCTTGACACTTGACACAAAATTTCAAATCAGTTGCTATGGTTCGTCAGCCATAACATTTCATCCAATTAAACAAGGGTAGCTTCTTCTCATGGTGGCGCTACAGTCCAGGTGGGACCAGGGCCTCATCCAACAAGCGTATCCAGCCAGCTTCGTTGAGGTCCCCTATCACCTGTGTGCTCCACCTGAGTCGCGGTCTTCCTTTTCTGCAACGTCCTTACGAGTTGGATTCAAAGACTCTACGGGCGGATAACCTGAAGTGAAATTTTCGACAAAAATTCATAAGAGTTGTCGGTAGAAATGCAAAAAAAAATGAGTAACCAGTCTCAGAACGCAAATAGCCTTGAGAGCAGTGAACCTTGGAAACAAATGGTACGGGGGGTGTGTGATGTCTCGCTATACGCATTCAGGAACTATGACCTCGATCCGCATTTACCAGCAAGTGTTTTGAACTCAGGGAGCATTAGGTTTTAGTAAAAAGGGCAAAATATAGGTATTTGAATCTGATAAAGAAATGTTAGCTTTGAAGTTCGACGATTCGTCCTTAGTCGTGGCGAAATCCTACACTTATTATATTCTACTTGATATATTGGAAAAGATGAAAACCTAAGCTGTAAACAGGCTATGAAACTGAGCACTGAAAAGACTATAACTTAGCCAAGGGCGACACATGCACCATATTGTGAAATGCTGCTAAAAAAATGGGGGCTCAACAAAATGGAACATTCTTACAGTCACGTCATTACTAAACTAAAGTCTTGCTGCCGTCCTTAACTAACCTAACTTCAACTAATGTACCATGGATTAGTGTAAGTCTTTGTTTTGGCAATTTTCCAAGTCAATGCTGGCGACGATGAGGGTAGCTCGGGTAGCAAGGCAACTGATGGGTAGCCGTCACCCAGTAGTGGACTTGGTAACACTGGAAGAACTGGAAATGGCCTCAGCGCTGGCGCAGCAGGTTGGGGTGGCGCTATATTACTTACAAATAAATGAGTAATTTAATCCATTGTCAACTCCAAAATAACAAATAAATAAAAAAAAATTCTTTCCTAATAATAAAACATTTGTCTGCGTTTTCTAGAGTAGTAATTCCCATTTCCACTGTTATTCAGCTTACCTGGTTAAATTAGCCCTTGTTGATAAGAATATGCACTAATAATATGGTTTCTGCAGTCCTGGTTTCATAGATGCCCATAACTGGTGAGGGTGATGGGCGTGTCTTCTGTTATTGATAAACTGAAGCGTCAACTTAGCCGCAGTAGTTAAGCCAGTTATAATAGATTGCAACGAGTTTTCTGTTTATTTAACGAACAAACGTAAACAAAACAATTAACATTGACTTAAAAAAAAAAACGTGATTCTGTCAATGAAAATATTATTTCAGGTTTATTGTTTTGTTTTCAAAGGGCCCGTCCCAAAGAATACGTCAGTGCGTCAGCGTTTAAGATTTCAACTGACAGCACAATGGAATATACATACATTTTCTTATGAAACTCGTCCCATAAGCAACGCATATGACGGATGCGACGGATAGAGTTGCTCAACTTTCTACTTTTTGCGTCCGTTGATCCATTGACAACTGAATTTGACGAGCAGTCAATTCAATGAGGTCCCACAGCAACAAGGAAAATCAATGAATGATCAAAATTTTGTGCAAAAAAAAATAATTTTGACACGATTTTGATATTTTAGTTTTAGAAAATGAGACTGCCTAAGTATACAACGTATTCTATGGGAAGGTTCCGACAAATACGTTAGCAGCAACGAATGCATTGACTCTGACAGATTGACGGATTCTATGGGTCGGTCCCTTAAGAAAAATTAAAAGTCTTAAGGGAATCTTTGCTTCATATAATGAGCGCTTGAATCAAGGCTAACTCGTTTGATTCGAGAGCATCGTTGTTCTAACAGAATCGACTGATTCGTTTTTGATGAAATGTTTAAAAGCATTCTTTTGGGATTTTTTTTTAACAGTTGTAAGGGTTCTTTCAGTAGATTCCGTAGCTTAGTGGTTACGTGCATTGGCTGCTAAGCAGAACGTCGTGGGTTCCAGTCCTACTCGTGCCCATAGTTTTTATTTCATCTCTCACGGGCACTGCCTATTGCGAAGAAATTCCAAGAATATCATCTGTCATGAAAAAGTTCTTCTCAACTTTGCCGTTCGGAATAGACCAGGGCTGCCGTTTCAAATTTTCACAGAGGAGTATTTTCAAGTTCTAGAGGGGAGTATTTTGCTATTGAAGGGAGTACACAAACAAACATTTTTTAACAGGGACACATTTTGATTAGGAAGAAGAAAAACATCGAGTTTTGACAGCTTTGAATTTAACTTGTGAATGTATTTTCACTAATGAATCACTAACCATTTTCATTATCAAAATTCACAAACGACTTTCTGTCGAAATGCGGAGTCGATGACCACAAATTCATTCGTATTTCTCACCCTAGTAGAACGGGGGGTAGAATCTTGAAAGCTGATTTTTGATAGTTGGAAGTCAAATTCAGGAAAAAAGGAAGAGATAATTGAGAGTCAACTATAAACTATCAGCTTACACTATTCCAATCCGCCAATAACAAGTCGAATCCACAAATTTGAGTCAGTATAGTCGTTCTGTAATGTTGCCTTTCGAAGTGTCGAAAATATGGCTGCCGTTCAGGCGTACGTAGCAAATGATCCAAATCAGTCAATTCCATGGCGTTCTGAATGGCCAGTGTTTTCGCATCATGATTACCGATTATTTTTGGCTCGCATTTGAATATATATGGACTTTGGACACAAGTAGTTTCAACAAGCCACAGAGCACACCTCACAATCCCATTATTGAAGAGTAGGTTTGATGGGCGAACTATCTCAAGAAATGGGAGTCTATTGCCCGCTTTGTTCCTGCGATTTAACACCACTAGACTAGATGTGTCCGCTCAAATAATGGTATGATATATGTAAGCCCGGTAGTTAATATAATATAATGTTCCTTTAAGTTTCTAAGCGTCTGTTTCACAATGTAAAAGTAAAGTTCTGATTATTTAACCAGCACTTAAATTAGCTGCCAGTTAAATCCTCTTGTTAATGAGTTTTACGTTTCACATTTATGCTTCTAATAAATTTGTGTTTTGGGTAACTAGTTGCCAGTTATTCCAACAACGACAACGACAAGCCAGAAAATAAACAAACAAAAATCAAAAGTATATTTGTTGTTGTTTCGGAAATTACTCCGGATAATTTCCTGTAGATTTTGCTCTCAACTTAATAGAGGTCAGAACCACTATTAACTTTTGAGGGTGCTCGGAATTCAGAACTAATCTACGGAATAAATACCAGCCTTTGAAAGTTATAATTCTTTGTTTGACTTGTGATTGTTGGCCATATCTTTGCTCAATCAATACACAGGATATGATTATGAATCGAATCATATTTCGCATTGCGGAATGTAATCGATCGAATCATGCACTATTTTGAATAAACCCAAAAATATTGCGAATATTTCTAATTTGGGAATTCTATGTTGTCCAAGGATTCCATGATATGCCTTCTAACTCGGAAAACGCGGTTTCATGGTGACTCCACAACGGGAAAAAAAGCTCGTCAAACTCATCGTGTCGAGAAAAATATCCATTTTATTGGAAAAAATGAAAATTATTTACGAATCCTTGCTTTTGAGAAATTTAATTCTATTTCAATTGAAAAAAGGCAAATCTTGTTTTTTTTTCCACACTTTTCATTCTGTTAACTGCCAGGTAATTAACTACTTTATAGGGCACTTCATCCTCCATTTAAGTTACTTGACACTTTAACTACTAGTTAGCTCTACTCAGATATTGTGAAACGCTATTTTGAATTCTTACTGCTAGTTAGCTTTAGCTTCCAAGTAGCTTAACTGCAACTTTACTTGTATATTGTGAAACAGGCGCTAAGGGGAGTATTTTCGAGTAAAGCGGAGTATGGGTGTACACTGGACGCAAAGGGAGTACAAATACTCCCATGGTAGTAGTTCCGGCAGCGCTGGAATAGACGTTAAATTGTAGGTCCCCTCAATTCTTCACACGCACCTAGATGCTTGTTGATCAGAGTAAGCCTTGGCCTTGGCTCTTCAAGGTCCGTTAGCAAAAAGTTTATACCAAAAGAAAATAGAAGGATCACTCGTCAATGAACGTACTCAACTTTCAATTTGAGGGGATGCTTTCAAGAACATCGTCCACGTTCTGCTATAGTCATTTCTTCTAAACTTGTTGAGATAAATTTGAAGAGCTCTACGAAGCAGTTAATATTTTTCTTGAGTTGGTGTAAGGAATTGAGGGGACCAACAATGTTATCCCGATTTCAAACGGCTGGGTTGGGATGCGCTTTTCCGTGAGAAATGATAAATTCATAGGCTACATCAGCGCTTCAAAAGAACTTTTTGTTTTGGAGTGTTATTATTGCCCATTGTCTAAATATTAAAACAATTGTGATTGTGTGGAATGCTTTTTTTCAATTTGCGAAAAAAACAAAAATAACACTTTCTCGAAATCCTCAGGAAACAAGTTAAGTTGGTAAAACAATGAAATAATGCAAACATATTAAAAGTAAGTAAACAAACAGAACAAGTATTGAGAGATATTTTAAAATTGATTTTTTCTATAAAAAGGAATTGATTTTTAAATCCCTGAACAGTTTTGAATCTCAAGTCTCAAAGTAAACCACTTAAAATAATAAAATGCGATTCTTAGTAACTTTGGCGGTGTTAGTCCTTGTTTTGGCAATTTTCCAAGCCAATGCTCAGTACGTTGATGATGAGGATGCACCTCGGGTAACAAGGCAACTGAATAAGGGCAGTTCAGGTGGTCGTCAACCAAATGCTGGAGCTCAAAATTATAGGCCCAGTGGTGGAAATAGCCCCGGTAGTGGCCGTCAACCAAATGCTGGAGCTCAAAATTATAGGCCTAGTGCTGGAAATAGTCCCGGTAGTGGACTTGGAAATACTGGAAGAGGTGGAGTTGGTGGAGCTGGTGGTTTGGGTGGTGCCAGCACCGGTTGGGGAAATAGCGCTTCGGGTGGCAGTTACGGAAAGTAAAAGCTCAATTCAACCATTGTATGAATTATCTACAAATAAATGAGTATTCCATTGTATAGCCAACTCAAAAAATAAAAAAAAATATTGCTTTCAATTAGTGATTGATTTCTTTAACCATACAAAAGGGTGGCAGAATCGGTGGCCACGAGCAGTCTAACACACTGGCTCAATTAACGCTGCATTGCGCCATTTTGATGTATAGAAAAGGTAAGTTTCTTAAACAGTAAGGAACAACAGCTACAACAACAAAAGGCATAACGCGCGAGTAGGATTCGGATACATTATATTATAAAAAATTATATAGAATTTGCATAGATTTTTAATGAACACAAATTTGCATTATTATGTAGGTTATTCTTGTATATCACATTCGCATCCAAATCTCGAAACTTTTATTGAGTAAATATAACAACAGATTTGGCAGCTTGTTGGAACATTTGCATTTGCAAAAAGCAAGCAGGTTTATACTCCTCCCATTATATAATGAAAGTTTCTCGAAATCCTCATGAAGCAAGATCGGTTGGTAAAATAGCTACTAATAATAAAATATCATGTGTCAGAAAAAACAGAACAGGATTTAAGAAATATTATACAATTCAAGTTGGGGTAGATTTCTATAAAAACGAATGAATTTTCAAAGTCCTTAACATCTTTGAATCTCAAGTCTCAAAGTAAACTACATTAAACTAAAAATAAAATGCGCTTCTATATAACTTTGGCAGTATTAATCTTTGTTTTGGCAATTTTCCAAGTCAATGCTCAGTACCTTAATACACATCAACGTCAGGATGGCGAGTATAGTGCCGATGATTTCGTGCAGAAGTAAAAGTTCAATTCAACAGTTCTATTTCTAATAAATAAAGAAGTCATCCACTGTATATGACGATAGCTAAATAAAGTTGCTTTCGGCATATTGATTCTTGTTCTAAGTTTTGTTTCATGTTATTTTTTATTTTTGGCAGTTCCAAAAGTGGGTTAACAGTTGGGCACAATAAACTTATTGAAATCACCTCGTTTAATTTACCAATCCAACACAGTCTTCAGATGAAGGTATGGCTGAAAACGTATTCATGATCCCATTTTGACTATTGACTATTGACATCACAGTGCTTCGCACAAGCGACTGAGGCCATCGACTGAGACAAAACAAGACATTAATACAACAGAGAGAGACAGATATATACATAGAAGGAAAGAACACATAACAGAAACCTACGTGGCACAGAGGAGGAGACATAGATTTATATTGTCTCATATTATCGCACAGGTGGCTTATCTGATAAGCTGGCGATTTTTGTAGAAAAAAGAATGCTTACTGCCGAAGCTGGGGATTGAACCCGCAGTGTTTGGCTTAGCAATCGACTACTCTTTTTGTTTTCATAATTCATTTTTTTTATTCATTTAAACTTAAATCTACTTACGTGCTAGACAAAAATGTGAAACTAGCCTAATTAATTCTACTAATATATAATTTACTGGCCCCAATCGGGCGCTCTAAGCAATTCATTGTTCTTAAAATTAAAGCCTTTCGGCCTACGAACTAGGTTTAATTATTCGTCGAAGTCATAGCTCTCGCAAAATGCCCCGAACAAGTTTTATCACGAAATTGTCAATTCTGTTGATCCGAGCCCCATTGTATAGAACCTCGTTTGAATAATAATGCAGATAAGAAGATTCCGGTGTCCGATACCAACCGAGACAGCGCCGAAGACACTGCCTCTCGAACACTCGAAACTTCTCCATTTGGGAAGGGGCAATGTTGAACCACACTGGACAACCATAAACGATCATTGGCCGTATGAGGGCCATGTAGCAAATTACCTCCACTCTGGGGTCAAGCATACTGCTGTAAAACAGCCTTTTCGTCAGAGCAAAGGCTCCGCTGGCCTTAGTCAGAGCAGCATCTGTATGTCTGTCGAAATACAGATACTGGCCCAACCAGATACCAAGGTACTTCACTACACATTTGCTCGTCAATGCCTGTCCGTGAGGATCAACAATGACCATCTTGCGCCAATTCTTACACGTATCTCGCGAAGCCTTAGCCAATGGAGTCCGAAACAAAATTGTCTCCGACTTTTGGACATTTATTTTCAGTTTCCAATCGTCGCAGTATCGCTGAATCTTCTCGAAGTCACGCTGCCAGAGAATTCTAATAACTTCAACCTTTCGAGCCGTTCTGTACGCAATCAGGTCGTCGGCATACGCAATTGCGTTAGTTAAGCTACCTATAAGATCGCTGGTGTAAATTGACCGCTCCCTGTTGAAGACCGTTTTTAATTTCAAAGGTGGTGGTAGAAGTTACATTACCACTTTTGACAATAAACTTTCTACCGTTCAGCATATCATACGGCATACAACAATGGTTTGGTGAGTTTTAGGTACAAGCCTTCTAACCATACGGTGTCGAAGGCCTTCTCTAAATCCACCAGAACAGAACCCGTGCATTGTTTCTTGGACTTGTTCCATTGGATATCAGGAACGAGCTTAGACGCGGCATGAATAGTGTCATGTCCTGCCTTGAACCCGAACTGATTATCCGGAATTATTGTGTTATCCGCAGCCCACTTAATCAGAACTCTATTGATGATCTTTTCGAATACCTTACTGATACTTGGAAGAAGACTTATCGACCGAAGATTTGACGGATTGGAGTTGTCCTTTCCCTTTTTCCGGAGAGGATGAACCACAGCTGTCTTCCAACGCACTGGATAATACGCATTATTCAGCGCGTTGTTGAACAGGGTGGTGTAGATGTCTATTGCCTCAATCTGTAAGTGTCTAAGTACACCTGCTGAAATCTTATTCTTTATTGAATCGAAGATGAAGTGGAGCTCTACCTTCGTGATGAGTTAGGGACTTGAGCCCGCTCGATCGGCGATTATAGCGTTTGCTAAGAAGTCGTCATCAAACCGGGTAAAACCAAGGTTCTCGGATCGCCATTGCGTTATATCATTCCTTAGGTAGAAGCGATGAAGTAAGGCTCTGTTTTCCAGGTCGTGGTTCGGGCGAGTGCAAGCATTCACCTTATACACTTGCTGGAAAGCAGCACCAACTGTCTCCACTTTCTCCTGCGGATCTTCAATCACAAAGAAGTCATCGTCCAAGACGGCTTCCTCGGGATCAATTGGCGCTGACAGAAGTACGTCTCTGTTCTCTACTGTTCTCTGGAGCTTAAGACACGGAAGGTCGTTCTGATTCTTGGACCTAAATATCTTATTAATTTGAGGGAACACACTCGGGTCGCTAGAATTAACGACCCGAATTTTCTTGTCCCAATACAAATTATTAGATAACTTGTAGTTTTCCTTGATCAGGGTGTTGACGTTCGGGTCTGTAAATCATCTGTACAAGTTTTTAAGTCTTGTCTGTAGTACGCAATCGACTGCTCTATCCTCTGAACCATGGCCACCTGCGTGATCACATTTAAGTCAGCTGAATTAGCGGAGTATATGATAGGGCCACATTTATACGTGACTAACAGACCTGGCATACTTCGTACTGCCTTAAGTAAAAGAGCTATACTTTTTTTCTTGCTAACCAACCGCTAACCCATTACCCCCTTCCCCGCTACGTGCTACAGCTACCAAGAAAGATCTAGGCCTGAGATACTGCAGCCTTCCATCGGAACCGGTCCTTCGAATGCACTCTCCATTCGCCAAAACCAAGTGCTGTGGCATCCGCAAGTCGCTTGGTCCTTGTACCGCAGGTTTGTTCTTGCATCTCGTCTCGAACCTGGGGGCTGCGATCAGAAGACTTTCTTAGCTGGAGGGTTGTCGTCCATTTGCTCGAAGTGTCAGAGCCAATTTAGTCGTCTTTTCTTCGTATTGTGAACTACATCCACATCTTGGTACAGCTCGTACACTTTGCGGTTGAACCTTCTTAGCCATTCCCCATCGTCGCATACGAGACCGAAAATCCGTGGAAGAATTTTTCTACCCGCTACACCGCTATGTGCTACCCCGTAACCAACTACCCCGTTACTTGCTACTGCTAACCGTACCCCGCTACCCATTGCGCACTACCCTGGCCATATTTCTTGAACGGCTTGGTAAATTTTGTACACAATACTTGAAACCCAGACCACTTCCCGATATTCCCTTAAAATTTGGTGCCAAGTGGAGTGGGTTAATAGGTTCTAAGGAATGAAGAGCGTAATGACTTTTTCTAGTAAGTAAAACAGATGTTTTTTTTGACAAATTTTGCTAAGTAGTCGGCTTAAGTAAAATAAATTTGCTGATTTCAATCATGAGTTCTAAAACGGAAAGAGGTCAATTTTCACACAGAAAA
>CAKKXW010000002.1:8268360-8476272 GCA_920937365.1 Sphaerophoria rueppellii
TCGTGGCGTTCACTTTTACTACCGTTTTACTTCTCTTCCGCCCCCAAGTTTGGCTGCAGCTTAAACTAGAGATTTTCTGGTCGATGGTGAAGTCGATACGACGTTCGACTCCACCTACTGTAGTTCTCCCGTCGTTATTGTTGCCGTCGTCATTTACGTGTTTTTGTTCACGTTCATGTCATCCACCTCAGCTTGCAGCATAGCTGAAGTGGTAGCTGGTCTTTTAGAGATCAAATTCGACGTCGGTTTGAACCCCCGCCTTCTCTTCATTTTGCCATCATTTTCACTTGCGGTGCTTCCCTGCACCGCTGATATGGTTGTTGGTGGAACATCACCTGATGCCACTTTAGCCTTCTCTTTCGTCATCGTATAAACGAAATTTATCATACTCGAGTCGAATTAGAAATAAAAAAATTCGACACCGAGTGGGAAACGAACCCACGACCCCTAGCTTAGCAATCCGATGCACTACCGCTGTGCTATCGAGCTCTTGGAATACGGGTGGATAACTTTAAACTTTAACTTTTTACACTTGTAAATATACTTTAAAGAATGGAATTTCTCCGCTGGTAGTCTTCACTGAACGAGAGTCAAGGATCGACTGACGGTTGAATTGTTTAAGGGGAGGAATACAACTGGCTATTTCCCTAGAGCACTTACCGTAGAAGTAACGATAAAACAGAGAAAGACACGAAACGTAACGACGGTGGTCTAAAGAAGTAAATGAATCAGTGATGTCTCTATCACCGATCATTCTTACGGCTCTTCTTTGTATACCATCCAAGAGGCTTAAGTAAGTTACTGGAGCACCAGCCAAAAGATGGGAATTGTACTCAAGGATATAAGTTTTGTAGATAATAGCCAGATCAGACATGGAGAAAAATTTCTTGCACCGTCTTAAGAAACCCAAAAATTTTGCGGCATTTTTGTCGACATCGCGTATGTGTTCGGTCCACAAGAGGTGGTCAGTGATGCACATACCGAGAATCTCGAGATGTTCGGTCTCATTGATGCAAGTCCCACTCATGGACAGTGGCAAGGGGGGTATATCTCGCTTCAACGATACAAGACAGCATTCAGTTTTCGAAGCATTAAACTCTACACGGTTTTTAATTCCCCATTTTACAGTGCTGTTTAAGTCGGAGTTTAATGAGCTTACCATATATTGCCGTTGCAGTGATGTGAGTCTAAAAACGAATATGAAAAGCTAAGGGTATTATCGTCAGCGAAACAATTAATGGATTAGAAGTTACAGACATGAGATCATTTATTAAAATGAGAAAGAGGGTTGGAGACAAAACGGAGCCCTGGGGCACACCAGCATTTATATTAAGGGTTTCAGACTTGAATCCGTCCAATACAACTTGTATTGAACGGTTCGAAAGAAAATTTCTAATCCAACGAAGAAGGAATTTATCGATACCGAAGTTACGCATTTTCGATAAAAGAGCAAGATGCCAGACTTTATCAAATGCCTTTGAAATATCAAGTGCAACAATCTTACTTTCTCCAAAACGATGTAAAGATTTGTTCCACTGTTCGGTGAGATAAACCATCAAATCACCAGTGGACCTGTTGCTGCGAAAGCCATACTGCCGGTCTTCGAGATATTTCTGGAGCTGATAGTTTATCAGCGTTTCGATGACCTTAGAAAGAAGGGACGTAAGTGCAATCGGACGATAATTACAGGGAGAAGACTACTCGGAACGAGCCCAGAAGAGTAGTATAGATGGAAAAGCTTACTCAGGGGTTTTGCCAGCGTGGAAGAAGACCTCTTCAGAATGATAGCGGGGATACCATCCGGACCAGCGGATTTATGAATGTTGAGATCTTTTAGGACTCTCGCCACAGCACGAGTGCGGAAGATGATTTGTCCCATGGAATTATTGACGCTCTCAAGATCTGGAATAGTCATGGCACTCACTGGCAGCGAAGACATTGCTGTATTTCTTGCCTTAATATTTGATCATGTAAAAATTTGGTCCGACGAATATGGAGATTGCAGGCCTTCCTGGCTTGTTTAAACTTGTTCCGGTTTTCCTCGGTTGGGTTGGCTTTAAAATACCGGAACCTTACTTCTTTTTCTCTGATAATCTCCTTACAGCTTGGATCAAACCATGACTTTTCCTTGGGTTTGATGCTTTCAACCCTATTCGGGATAAAAGTTTTCATTCCCAACATAATCATATCCGCGCTGGAGTCAACGTCACTATCGAGGAAGCATAGTGACCTCATAGTGTATTTATCAGGGTCAGACGTAAGAAACAAGTCAAGAGTATTTTCCGCTTGGCCATTAATGTCCGATATTCGAGGTTAAACTCAGCAAAGATTTCAACATACAATCCTTCGGGTATTTTCCCCGAATGGAGAAGCCATGAAGAATTGTGTACATTGAAATCGCCCTTAATAACGATTTCAGTGTGGGGATACAGGGATACAATTCTTTAAATAACAATTAACTCAAAAAAAAAATGATTGAATTGGATGCCATTTGCTGATATTTTCAGCCCAGCCATTTTAAATACAGCTTCTTCTATGTAGGTCCAAAAAAATGTGCCTAAAGTTTTCTCTTTCTAAAAAAATCTTCCCAGAATTAGTATATGTTAATGAGGATTTTGTGAATTATTTCAGCCTATTAAAAACAAAAACTCAATATTTTCCACAAAAATTTTAGATTAAAATCTTAAATTTCTGTATTGTGTTAATTTTGCAAGCTCCGATCAAAAAAAAAAAAAAATCGTAGAAAAAACTATCAAACTTCCTACTCGTTCGGGGCTAGTTATATCAATTTCACGAACTCCGAATTTCGTAGCAAATAATTTTATTACGACGGGATCTATGATACTTATTTTCGGGATTTGTAGTACGAATCTATTACGTCGGGGCCTGTGATAAGGGTGAACAAATCGGGTACAACGAAATCCCGGAAAGTACTTTCAAGCAATACATTTGCCCGGAAAAAATACTACCTTTTTTTCGTCACTCAAGTTATGAGTGCTTAGAAGATCGAAATCTGTAACCTTTTTATATTTTTTTAACAGTCCTGAATTAAGACACAGACATTTTATGAGACACCAAATGATGAGAATCATGGAGAAAGAAGCATTCGAATTTTTCGTTCAAATAATTCTATACCAGCTATAGGCGATCGCCTTCGATTATTTTAAATATTAAATAAAAAAATAAAATACAAAGTTATAGTTTGATTGAAAAAAATGCCCTTTTAACAATAATTCAAAAAGAGATATGGAAGTGAGACAGTGTTTCTGTAATGCTCATTCTATTCCATGCTCTATATTCTAGATTTTCATATCTTTTTGAGGCAAACAAATTGTAAGATATTTTTATTTATTAGCTTTATGTTTTTTTATTCTTTATCGAAAAAAGGCTTGAATCACCAAGAAAACCCAAGCAAAAAAGTCTATGCATGCATTCTAGAGGTAGGTAAAATTAAAACGTCAAAAATCCAAATGATCTTTGGTCAGTTTTTGCGTCGAACGTCCTCAAATTGTTGTTTAGCTAGTTACAAGTACCCAGACGTTGTTTCCACACATCATGTACGAGGAAATTTATCAATTTTGAGTGAGGAGAATGGAGATTTTTACGAAGATTGTATTTGGCTCACAGGTCGTTTTCAGGTCCAAGCCATTTGATAATTGTTTGTCCTTTGTGGCATTAAAGCTGACGGATTCCTTATTTGGTAATCGCCGCCTACGGAGTTCCTATTGCAACGAGCCCTCGACCTGTCCATTCTAGTCCATTACTCCACAGGATTTAGCGAATTAGTCATCGGTTCTTCATTCTATGCTTAAGGGCTTCCTTCAGTTTTAACCACAAATGTTCAGCATTTGAGTTACATTCTCTGATCTGCAGACTTACTCTAGTTAACGTGTCTTCAAAAAATAATACACTTGAACTTGAAAGTTCGCAAAAACCCTTTAAAAAGTTTATGTTTCTCTCAAACATATGTTTTAATAACCGTTTATTTGTCATGCTTAACCGTAAACTATGTTTCAACGATCGTCAATGCAATATCTATTGAAATGTTGGCCAATATGGTTCCACCACTCGACCCCAATGTTGTTAATTACTTTTGAGAAGTCAGTCCCTCCAGAGCTAAGCTTTTTATAATGACACAAAGACGTTCATGTCTCCTCGATTTATCATGTTCCCTTAGCAGTATGAACAAGAACATCCTCTTCTCATACAGACACCCATCTAATAGAACAATCAACCGGAAAATCTATGACGACACTCTTGATATGCTTCTTAGTAATTTGCATACAAGAACCTCCATGAAATTAGGTTAAAATAAGAAGCATGCTCTTACTAAAAGAGGAAAAACAGTTACAATGTTATTTCTTTCAAAAGCAAAAATTTAATGAACAACATGATAGGGTAACGGTACCAGTCTCCGACAAGATATCTTTTTTTTCACTTTCAATGTAAATATATTTTTTCCTATCCAAAATCTAAATATTTTGCTAAGACTATAGATATTTCTAAGTGTTTTTTGTACGTATGAATTGAAAGTAACTCTAAACATTCTTCCGACGATAGTTCTTGTCTCCGGACGATCTTAAGTGCACTCTCCGACAGTTCCATTTAAAAACTCAATATCTTTTTTCTCTTTTTCTCGCAAGTTTTGAGTATTCATTAATTCATTTTCTGCATTCCTTATTGTTTGGCATCTTATTAGTTAAAAACCAGTCTCGACGACCAAAACAAAGTCTCCAGACGATTTTGAACCTACTTCGTCATACTTCATTGCTGCTTCCCTTACACCTAATTTCTTCAATCTAATGTCGTGTAAGGCTTACTTTAGGTTGTTTGGATTCATCCTTAACTGATGCACATCACATTCAAGTAATATACTTTCGATAGAGGTGGTTTTGGTTGGTTTCTTTTTGTGTTTTTTGTGTGCATATGCATACCAGTAAAGACAAATGTTATTCTCAAATAAAGAGAAAAGTGGAGGTGCTAGAAGAAACTGGTTTCATTATTCTCATGCTCAGGTTTCGTTATAACGGAAAATATTCGCTTCAGCTGTAGATATCTCACGATCGATTTACATCCATCAGAGCGATAATTAATGGAAAATTTTAATTCTGGGAACAAATAAGTACTTTGGACAAGGAAATTCAGGGTTTCAAACAGAACTTGAACATAAAAAAAATAAAACCTTGGAGCTGTCCGGAGACTAGATTTTCGCTATTTTTAGTATCAGTGTCCCGGACACTTAAAAAATGGATTAAACAAAACGCAAAACTAAGTTTTATTTTTTGGTTATTAGATGTTCATTATGTTTTCATTGAAACAAACTCCATTTGATAACAAGACCTCAAAGGATGAATTATTCCCAGCATACTTTTCCAATGTCTGCCACTATATTTTTTTTGTTTGCTTAAAAGAAAACAGCGGCTGCTTCTTCGTATGTGTATTTAAAAAATGTTACTGATTCTGTATTTTGTTGTATTTTGCAAATTCTGTGTCTAGTTTGTCTTTTATTCCCTATTTAGTGCAAAATCGTCCGGACACTGGTATGTGGCCGGAGGCTGGTGCTGGTTACCCTAATTGAAAGAGAAAAAAAGAACTTTTTTTTAAGTTGTATTTTTATTTATTTTTTATTTTTAGTCAAAGGATAATTTTTTGTTTTTTTTTTGCAGACAAAAAGTTTTATAAAAACATATTTCTCTTCTTTGCAGAAAACTGAAATTCATCACGAAGTTGTCAGGCGAAGCATGACAGCTGAAGTCATGGCTGCCGACTCAAATTTTGACCCAAGTAAGTTAAAAAATTGATTTGTATACCAAATGCATTGACGTCTGCTTCACAATTGAGATATTTTAAAAGTTTTGTCTAGAAAAACCCGAAGACGTGGCTTTAAATTTTATCACATGCTTTCCTATCCAGAAACTCCAAAGTGCATTATTTAATGACATAAAATGAAAGCTGAAAGCAATTTTATTTCACGACTAGCTACGCGCTATCCTTCATGCAATAAATAGAGAATGAAGAAAATGAGAAAGCAAACATGTAGGTTCATAAAGTCCTCTTGTACATTAATGCACAGACACAGCACACAAAAGGACATAACCTTTTTGGTTCCAGAAGGACACTAAAGCCGTTATTGCATCCTGCAAAATATTTTCACTTTTAATTTAATTGCATTTAAGCTCCGAAAAGTTATAAAATTATCAAATTCCCAACTTCAATTAAAATATTCTGTTTTATTTTTCGTAACTTTTAATTGAATCTCAATTTTCTGTATTGTCCTTCTTCATGCCAGCAACGAATCGTTGCGTTGAAAGGCAAAGGCAAAGGCAGATACTTACAAACCGTTTCCGATTGGTAGTGCTCAAAATTTGTTTGCATAAAAATCGTTGTTTTCAAAAACCACACAGCCAACGAACAAATAAACAACATCACCGACGATTTGTTGCCAGAGCCAGACAGACAAACAATTAATTGAAGTCTATAATTTCTTGCATAATAAATTCTGAACATGAGTTTAGTGTTCATTTTGTGTATCGTTTTTGCTGTATTTCTGGCAATTTTGTAATTTTATTTATTTCCTTGAAAAAGTGAGCTTCCCCATTTCACGGTTCCTCGATTGCAAACAAGCTGTTGCATTTTGTGATGCCAAGAATGCACTCGCGTGTCGAAGTAAATTTAAATTAAATACATTTATCTTAGATAAGCATATTTCTTTTTACTCGAATTAAAAATTTTTTCGTTTTTCAGCTTTATCCAAATTAGTGTCATCGCTTAAGGAAACCGAAACACTATCGAGTGAAGAAGAAATCGACTTTCTGAAATCGCTTCTCGAGTCCAAAGAACTTAATGCCTTAGTTAATGTCCACAGTAAAGTGGCGAAAGTTGGAAGAGATGAAAAACTAGCCCCGCTTCTTTCAACATCAACACAAGTTAGTAGAACTTCTACACTATCGAAATAGCATTTTCTCTAAACCTGAAATTAATTCTTCCAGATTCTGTTAGAAGTATTAGAACAATTATCTCAACGTTGCCATATATCACCATTATGCAAGGAAGCATTCTATCTCTTACAGAATCCACATTTGCAGGTAAGTACCTAGACATTTACCAGATAACGTCTTCTGTATTCTCAATAAAACAACACATTAATTAAAATGCCAATGTAATTATTGTTCTTTAAGAGTCTACTTTGTGCCCACGACGCTATTGCCCAAAAGGACTTCTATCCTCACCTGCCCGAGATCCCAGTGGAGATGGACGAGGATGAGGAAACGATTAAAATCGTTCAGTTGGTGAAAAGTAATGAGCCATTGGTAAGTTGCTTCCATTTCCAACCAGAATATCTCTTATCCTATACTGTACACTTAACTTCTTCAAGTGTGTTGGTTTTCTTTTTTTGTTTCCTCTCATGTTTTTGTTCGTCCTTTTTTTTCGGAGTCAAAGTCATTCATTCATACAATCATGTTCATAAATTATTTCATGCATTAAATATAAATGACCACTCGTTGAATGAGATGAGGAAAAGGCAGGCAGAGGCAGAGCAAGGAAAGAGATTTTTTTGCTGTCAGAGAATGAAAAGTTGTGAGGTGAAAGAACCCAAATGCAAACACTGAAAGGATATAAAAGAAAACGGTTTGTTTTATGAGTTTCTGCTAAGGCTAATTCGGAAATTCGTTCCGAGTCTAAGGATGGCAATGCGAACGATGAGTGCAATTTTTACTGTCTGTTAAAGGAGTATAATAGAGATTCGCGCATTGGGCATTTCTAAAGTACAAACACTGCGGATGATTTGGTTAAAGCCGCTTTTCAGTATTTTTGCAACTCATTTTCATTTTGTGGGCTTGAATATCAGAAAAAATAATTCATTCTCAGTTAAGTGTAGGTACTCAACCAAGATTATTGTACTGTATTCTGATGAAAGCCATCCAAGCAAAATGCATTCATTTATCTTCAAATTTTGTGGCGAACATTTTCAGCAGAAACCCCTTTTGCTTTTTTTTAAATTTTTCTTTTGTATTTTAGATTGTGAAGAAATTATACAATATTTCAGCTGGAAAGTGTTTCAAATCATTGATTTCAGAGAGCACCCCATTAACATTGTCATTTTTTTCATTGAAAAATCACACATTTTCCTTCCTTTTCATAAAAACTATTAATCTCTACTTTTGTTTCTTTCATTATTAAATTTTAAACTTATGTCTAACTTATATATATAAATAAATGTGTGAAAATGTTAAAAATGGATTATATTGTGTATCGTTGTTTCTGCTGCTGCTTAACATTGTGATTTCTTTGAAAACAAAAACACAAAAATTATTTATAAACAAAAAATATTATAATATAAAATATAAAAAAATAAAGGCAGGAGCACTAAGCGCGGAACCAATTGTTGTAAGTAATTGCCCCTTTCCCCTGCTAAAGTGTAAATATATCTTACAATTCTCACACAAATTTTTGATGAACAAAGAACTAATTTTATTGCTGTTATTTTCTATAGAAATTAATTTTTGATTTGATTTTATTTTTGAAGATTTTGTATATGCACAAATGTCAATACACATTTTCCCTCTGTATGAAGCAATTTTTTTAAAACAATAATATTTATGTTTCCGTTTTTTTTATTTTTTAATATTTTTTTTTCATATTTCTGTGTTGTAAAATTTTGTTTTTCGACTACAATCAAATTCAAAACTGTTAATTTGGTTTGATAAGGGCTCTTGATGTGAAGAATGTTGAGGAACATCAAACATGAACATTTTTTATTGTTTCTAGCTGAGTCATAAGCTATAGTGTTTTGTTAATATTCATTTACACTGTAAAAAAAACTAAGTAGTTAGTTAAAAAATCAAATCCGAATGTTAAGCTTACAATTCATACATACCCGTAGAGAATCAAGTCTAAATTTTACTACAGATGGCAAATTAATAAACAAGTAATAGTGAAGAATTAACTCTTATCAGCGTTACCACTTGAGAGAAAAAGGAACCGAAGTAGATTTTAGGAAAAAATGAAGTAGATTGCGAAAAAGGGCAGAATATCTTAAAATAGGATATTGTACATTAACCCTCGACACATTGACGTATAGAGAGGGAGGGACACAGACAAGTAACCCAAGTATTAAAAAAAAAAACCTACTATAAAATATATGGAAACTAGAAGACCCGACAATCTTTTTTTTCGTCTAACGTTAAAGAGATCACAACTCGGTAACCAGAGCTTATAGAACATGTTTGCGAATGTCGATGAATTTAGGTCAAGCAGATATTTCATTTGATATATCAACAACAGTGTTAACCATGAAAATTTCATAAATATCTGTTGGGCCATTTAAGAGTGTATACAGGACATAAAAATAAACAAACAAACATACCTACATCCATCGAAGTAATTCTTTTCTGAGTTTGCCTCAATCATCCGCCAGCCAGCTCGATCCCTAGCTAGTTGTCTCCACTTTTGCCAAAAATGACCCGAAGAAATTTCTTCTCGAAACAACCTAAAGCACATTCATCCGACAAGGTCCATGCTTCTGCACCTTACAGAAGAACTGGGATGATGACGGGGTTATACAGTTTTACCTTAGTTGCTCGAAAGAGGGTGATTCCACTCAATTGCTTTCTTAGCTCAAAGAAACAGCGATTATTCTTGGTCACATTTCGGTGCTGCAGCTGGTGTAACTGCCCATGTTAATAGGTAGACAAACGCCTCTACTACCTCGAAGTTGTATGCGTCTATTGTAACATTCTGTCCAAGCCATCGGTGTTGGGTGTCCTTCGTCGAAGACTGCATAAACTTCGTTATTCCCTCATTAACCGCGTAATCCATTTTTTCCGCTTCGGTCTCAATTCTCACAAAGGTGCCATTGACATGACGCTGTGTTCTTCCTATTACATCAATATCATCGGCGTACGCGAAGGTAGTACCTCTGGTGTTGACGTTGGAGTTTTTCTTTATCTTCTTAAGAACGATGTTAAGGAAATCGCATGACAGTGTACGCCTTGTTTGAATTCTTTTTTTGCCATCGAAACATTCCGTTCGCTCGTTACCACCCTTGATGGCGCAGCGTGAGTTCTCCATCGTCATTTTGCACAAGCGAAAGATCTCGGTAGGGAAAACAAAACTAGCCTTATACAGTTCGTCTCTGTAGATGCTGTCATACACGGCCTTGAAATTGATGAAAAGGTTGTGCGTATCGATTTGAAATTCATAGGTTTTTTCCAGCCTCTGCTGCTAAGTGAAAGTTTGGTCGATGGTTGACTTTCCTGGTCTGAAGCCACATTGATAAGGACCAATCAGATTGTTGACGAAAGGGTTCAAACTTTCACATATTACGGCAGAGAAGATCTTGTAGGCTTAGTTCCTCTGTAGTTGGCTCTTGCATTCCTCTAACCATATCTTACAGATGATTTTTTGCATGCTCCTATCTAGCTTGTCGCATGCTGCTTTGAACCGCTCGGCAGCGGCTTTGTTAGATTTCAGCTGCGTTATTGCCGTTTTCATATCTTCAAGGTCGGGTTCACGGAATTGTTGGCGACCATCGTGTTCGATGAAAGGCTCCTGCCTGAGACGGCGGGATTCTGTTCATCGTCGCCGTTATACAGTCTACAGAAGTTTTCCTTCCAAATCTACAGCATTGAGTCCGATTCTACTATGATGTTTCCTTCTTTATCGCTGCAGGCCTCGGTTCTATCTCGATGACCTTGACCCAGCTGCCTTACCTTCCGATAAAACCTCCGAACTTCATTCCTGCTGTCCTCAACATCATCGATCTGACACTTCTCTTGCTCTCTCTTTTTCTCTCTCCCCTCGTTGCCGAATTTAGCCTTGATTCGGATCGTCGTGATGCGTTCGCTTACACATTAGAAGCTCAAGACTTTTTGCCTGAGTCTGCTTCCCACGACGAATCCGCATCCAAAGAGCCGCTATTGTTGCTCTCGGTAGCTACAACATGTCGAAGTTTTTCATCCTCCTTTTGCGCGGTTCCTGGATAGCGGTACTGTCTGAATCCGTCTGCTTTATAACAGTTGAAGGTCACCGCTATTTGTTCGGCAGCACGAGTTCTATTAAGGCACATAACATTCCATGTGCTTATCCGAAATTCGTTGCCCTTTAAAAATTTGCTTGGGTCGTCATCAGTGTATCCGTCCAATTCGGAGGCCTGTTGTTGCTTCGCAATTAAATGTTTTTCTACGTAGTCGGGAAGTCACCCCAACGCCGCCGACGTACAACCCTCAACCTGGAGAACCAGGCATTTGATGTGTCTTCAAGTGCAAGAGACGAAAAAAACGTTCCTTTTACGGCCTGGGCTTCAGATAATTAAAGTAACCCGTAAAGGTTGGAACTGAAGAGAAGGATGGAACCACCGTTGACTCAAAGAAAGAAATTCATTCGCTGCCGTCGCTCGTTGGGAGTGCCTTGTTGGGGACACTCCATCGTGGGGGGTAATTAGTAGCAAGAACCTACTTCGCTTCCACCTGTCGATCATGGGAGGCCCTTCTGCCTTCTGCGAAAACAAGTTTCGCGATCGCATAGCTCAAAGCTTCATAGTAGTAGTCACCGAAAGCTGCTCCGCCAAGTCGTAGGTCGACTTACCCCATGGAGGGTAGAAACCTCCTTTCAAAAATTTCCCAGATTTTGGATGCTGGAAACCAAAAATTACATATTTGGAATAGAAAATCGCAAACGGACACCCGAAATTGGAAACGAAAAATAAGAAATTCAAAAGAGTTTTTGAAACAACCTTACATACCTTCTCTCATAAATATCTCTCTTTGGTAGATGAAATTATGCTGTTTTCTTGCTCCGAAAAAGTAGAATGTTAATCCATTGTTTTTAACGCATTACCTTCTTTCCTAGTTAGTAAGGATAGTTTGGATATGTTAAATGCAGACTTTCAAGTTTTTGTTTGCAATGCAATTTTTAAACTCTGTAAAATATTATGAACGCACAAATCTTTGTCAACAACTCTTAGAATAGTATCTTTCAAAGTTTGTTTCCTTTGCTTTTCTCACACAATCGATGTTTTTTTCCTTTTATTGAAATTTAGATTGTCTTCTATTTTTCAAACTCTTCGTGTCGTGTACAATCCAATGCCTTTAAATAGATTTTATTTTTATAAGACAATTTCAATTGACAAACATCGCCTAACCGCATTGAATTAAAAAAGTGTCACATAAATCCTTGTGTCTCTTCCAAACTGCAGGGTGCAACAATCAAAACAGACGAAGACACAGGCAAAATAATTATCGCACGAATAATGCATGGCGGTGCCGCAGACCGGTCTGGTCTGATTCATGTTGGCGATGAAGTGATTGAAGTTAATGGAATTAACGTGGAAGGCAAGACACCTGGCGATGTGTTGCAAATTCTTGTAGGACAACATTTTTGTGTTCCATTTCATATCGCTCTCTGATTGAATGATCCTCTTCCAGCAAAACTCTGAAGGAACCATAACATTCAAACTAGTTCCTTCTGATGGCAAAGGTGGTCAACGGGAGAGCAAAGTGCGTGTGCGAGCCCATTTTGACTACAATCCAGAGAACGATCCGTATATTCCGTGCAAGGAAGCAGGGCTGGCATTTCAGCGAGGTGATATTCTCCACATTGTTTCGCAGGTGAGTTTTGGCATTTTAACATTTTGTCATATTTGAACAACAATGAACCTATTTGCAGGACGACGCATATTGGTGGCAAGCGAGAAAAGAATCGGAGCGCACAGCTCGCGCAGGTCTGATCCCCAGCCGGGCACTTCAAGAGCGACGAGTTATTCATGAGCGAACTCAACGTGACCCAGCCGATGGGGACTCAAAGAGTAGGTTTTACAGTCTTGTTCATCTTTAACCCAAAGTAGAAAAATTAAACGTCTTTTATTTACTTATATATTAAAACAAATATGGATCCTTTGACTAATTTCTATTAAAAAAAAATTAATAATACAATTTCTTAACGCATGTTCACACTCTTCAACTTTCACCAACTACTAAAATGTTTATCACACCTCATCATTGCTCCATCATCTCTCTTCTATCTGACTGTGTTGTCCCCAATCACACCAAAAAAAAAAAAATGAAAAAAAAAACTCCCAAATGCAAATCACATTCTATCGCATCTAACAAAAACACTTCAGCAGAAGGCTCATGTGCGTCCATTTGCACGACCCCACCTGGCTCTCCAATGCTTAACTCTAGTAGTAGTACATCATCCTGCCGTCAGCCTAAAACTAAAAAAATTATGTATGACTTAGCCGAGAACGATGACTTTGATCGCGAAATGATTGCAACTTATGAGGAGGTTGCCAAACTCTATCCAAGGCCTGGAGTCTATCGACCAGTTGTGCTGATCGGAGCTCCGGGCGTGGGAAGGAATGAGCTGAAGCGGCGGCTTACGGCGAGGGATCCAGAGAAGTTTCGGAGTCCGGTACCATGTAATTTCCTAAAAGCAAACGAAATCTCTACAAAACACTTGACGGTATTTTTTTTTTCTCAGACACAACACGTCCAATACGTCAAGGTGAAGTACCAGGTCGGGAATACATTTTTATTTCGCGCGAAAAAATGGAGGCTGATGTAGCGGCAGGGAAATTCATCGAGCATGGCGAATACAAGGGCCATCTCTATGGCACATCTGCGGAGAGTGTGAAATCAATCGTAAATGCTGGATGCGTATGCATTCTAAGTCCTCACTATCAAGCCATCAAAGCTCTGCGAACCGTGCAACTCAAACCATTTATGATCCACATCAAACCTCCGAGCTTTGATGTTTTGCGAGAGACTCGAACTGCTGCCAGGGCAAAATCGACTTTTGACGAAACTAATTCCAGAGGATTTACGGTTGGGTTTTCTAAATTTTACATATATTGCCAATCATTTTCGAACTTTCTATTTTAATTGTAGGATGAAGAATTCCAGGACATGGTCAAACATGGCGAACGTATTGACTTCCTCTACGGTCATTATTTCGATGAAGAAATTTTAAACGACGATCTGGCAACGGCTTTGGAAAAGCTCGTTAATTGTGTTCAACGCGCCGAAAATGAACCCCTCTGGGCACCAGCTTCTTGGGTTCAGTAAAAACAAAACATCTGTGCGTATTTTCATTTTTTCCAAGCCATACATATTATTTGTTGTTTTTTTTTTTATTATTATTAAAACTTAATATTGTTGTAACAACATTTTCAATGTTAAACCAAAGAAACATAAAAACTAGAAATCAGTATAGCTCCATATAAACCTCATTGTCCAAGCATCCAGTGTCTCCATTATTGAAAATTCCAAAATATTTGGATATTTTTTTACATAAAAAAAAAAACATAAAAACAAAATTAATTAGAAAAAAATTATGTACCTTTGAAATGAAACAATAAAAATGATGTTAAGTGTAGTTTTTAACTTTAAAAAAAGGAAGTAAAATTTTAAACAAAATTAAGTCTTCATTAAATAAATGTTTACTTTTAACAAAATGTAAAAAAAAACAAAGACACACTTTCAACAGTTTTAAAATTTATTAAAAAGCCCTTTCGTCCTTAAATATTAACAAAAAAGAATTTATGAAAAAAAAATTAAAAACAAAAGCGATAAAAATATTCATATTGAAATAAAACAAGACATTTTAATTTTTTTATGATAATATTCCGTTCTAATTATAATGAAAACAAAATTAAATAAAAAATAAAAATTTGTTATTGTTAAAAAAGTTAATTTAATTTTTACGTTTTTAAATTTTTTAACACTATTGTAATTATTATTATTTTGCACTATGTAGGAACTTTAAAAAAAAATTAAAATGAAACATAAACAACAAAGTGTTCGTTATAGAATTATTATTATTCTTTTGCCAAATAAATTGATATTACAGAAAATATATGACGCAAGATTTGTTATTCCACATTAATTTTATTATAAAAATGTTTCGAAACAAAAGGTACAGAAAATATGTTATATGTATTTATAACTTCTGACACAATTATACAATTTTTCATTACTTTTTACGGATTCGTTTGAAATGTCCCTTCGAAATACGAGCTTAGCAATTTAATTTAACGCATAGAAATTTCAATGAATAAAAAAATTGTTTAGATTTTTTATAAATCGTTGGAGGTATAGAGCCCGATAGCGTCGTTTTATCATAAAGGCAAACTATGCAAGTGCCTAGTCGCGCGGCAATAAAGGGGCCGGCGAGCGAAGTGATTTTTACAAGAGCCAAATAATGCAAGTTCATGTGTGGTTGTTAAAGTAGGAAACTTATGAACTCGAACCGCATTTGCTACTTTTGTTAAAATAAAAATCGGTCCTGAGCCATTCCACTTACAGTACAGACTCAACTCGGTTTGCCAACTCGGCTATCGACCTAGCTTCCTTCTCATTTTATAAGTGGTTTTGATTATCGAGCAAGAACCGATGCCTGCAGAGATAAACAAAGAAACATCATAGTAGAATCGCAGTCAATGCTGGGGATCTGAAAATACCACTTCTGTAGATTGTATAGCGGCAACGACGAACAAAACACCGCCGTCAGACAGGAGCCTTCCATCGGACACGATTTTAGCCAACCATTCCGTGAACCCGACCTAGAAGAAGTGAAAACCACAATATCACGGCTGAAATCCAACAAAGCAGCTGGAAGAGATGGACTGGATGCTGAACGCAGCAGGCAACGAGCTATAGGTAGGAGCATGAACCAAATCATATGTAAGATATAGTCAGAGGAATGCATGCCCGATGAATGGAACCTCAGCATTGTTTGCCGGATCCTGAAAAAGGGAGATCCTCTAAACACCGCCAACTACAGAGGAATAAGTCTACTAAACATCGCCTACAAGATCCTCTTTGCCGTAATATGTGAACGTCTGAAGCCTTTCCTCAACAATCTGATTGGTCCTTATCAATGTGGCTTCAGTCCAGGAAAGTCAACCATCGACCAAATTTTCACGTTGCGGCAGATCCCGGAAAAGACCTATGAACTCCAAATCGATACCCACCACCTTTTCATCGATTTTAAGGCCGCGTATGACATCTACAGAGACGCACGTCATTCTTCGTATGACATCTACAGAGACGCACTGTACAAAGCTATGTCTAGTTTTGGCGTCCCTGCCAAGCTCGTTCGCTTGTGCAAAATGACGATGGAGGACTCACGCTGCTCCATCAAGGTTGGCAACGAGCTTATGGAATCTTTCGATGTCAAGAAAGGATTCAGACAAGGCGATGCACTGTCATGCGATTTCCTTAACATCGTTCTTGAGAAGATAGTGCAAAACTCCAACGTCAACACCAGAGGCACTATCTTCCAAAAATCTGTTCAACTTCTCGCGTACGCCGATGATATTGATATAATGAGAAGAACACAGCGTGATGTCAATGGCGCCTTTGTGAGAACTGAGACAGAAGCGGCAAAAATGTGTTTAGCGGCAAATGAGGGAAAAACGAAGTATATGCTGTCTTCGAGGAACGACACCCAACACCGACGGCTCGGGCAGAACGTCACAATAGGTGCATATAACTTCGAGGCTGTAGAGGAGTTTGTCTACCTATGTTCCGCTATAAATACGGGCAATAACACCAGCGCCAGCGCCGAGATCAGACGAAGAATAACTCTTGCTAATCGCTGTTTCTTTGGGCTAAGAAAGCAATTGAGTGGAAAAGCCCTCTCCCGAGCAACTAAGGTAAAACTGTACAACACACTCATCGACCCAGTCCTGCTGTATGGTGCAGAAGCATGGACTTTGACAAAAGCGGATGAAAGTGCCTTAAGCTGTTTCGAGAGGAAAGTTCTTCGGGTCATCTTTGCCCCCGTGTGCATTGAAAGGGAATGACGAAGAAGACATAACAGCGAACTTTACAGGTTGTACATTGACATGGACCTAGCCAGAAGGGTCAAGGTCCAGAGACTCAGATGGCTCGGTCATTTAGAGCGGATGGATACCAATACTCCGGCCCGGAAAGCCTTCGACACTATTCCCGAGGGACGTAGGAGGAGAGAAAGACCGCGACTCAGGTGGCGCATTCAAGTGGAAGGGGACATCAATCAACTTGGAGTGCAAAACTGGAGACGACTAGCTAAGGACCGATGCCCAAGTCCACAACGGATTGTAGAAGTCAGTGAGTTTGATTAATGAAGCTCCAATTTGGATGATATTTTGTTCTATTTATTCGAGAAAATAACACTTAACAAGTAATTTGTGGATTTTTTGGTTTTGGTTTTTTCTTAATTTCTCAAAAACAAGAGGACATTTAAGCATGCAGTTTTCTGGATTTCTCTGAGAACCTGTGACAGCATTGAATTATGAGGACTTAAAAATAATAAATAGAGTGGCGCGACAGCTCTTGAAGAGCCAAGGCCTAAGTGGCTTACTCTCGGCTAACGGGGATAATATGATTTTTTTTTCTTGTCTTAATGCAACCTACACACTCGACGCTCCACCTATCGAGCACACCGCTAGTGGAATACGCTTTTATATGACACAATATAAACGAATCATTCTTTCTAGATTTTTTCTTATTAGATATGAGGAATGTCCGTACTGCCTAAAATCAACAAACAGTATGAGTGCTTAATGTATGACGTTACGTCAGTACAATTTTCTTATTGTGCAGCACTTTTCGCAGCATAATTTTGCCAACATTTCTCCCACTCCTGTTTCGTTTGCTATTCAGCCTCCCTGGCAATTGATTGCCTCAATTAAACTACTTATTGATTCTTATTAGACACTAATTTGTGACTCATCAAAACATTCTCTTTGTGTTTTTATTTTACAATAAACTATTACGTACACATAACGGAGCATCGTTAATAGCTAAATTAAAAAGGAAGGTCCTAAATGGCTACCCTGAGGAGCCCTCGAATAAGCAAACAATGGCTTAGAGATAAAATACCTGAATTTCATTTGGTAAGATCTATTCTCGAGATATGAGAATATTGAAGTGAGGTGAATGGAGGGAAGCCATATGCATTTAGTTTGAATTTTATGAAGGCGTGAGAGGAGAGTTGGTCGAAGGCTTCGAAAAATCTGTATAGATGCAATCAATTTCCTGACCATATTCCAAAGTGCTAACACATTGATTTATAAAAACTATAGAAGATTTCTGACAGTAGACCGTTTCTGCATGAAAACATGCTGTTGGTGACAGATGATGTTCCTGCCAAACTGTCACATATAAATTGTTCGAACACATTAGGAATGCAGGAAAGCTAAGATATTGGTCTTTTGGCAATATTGGCCTAATCTCCCTTCTTATAGACTGGTGTAATATAACCGTTTTTTCAAAATGATGAAAATTTTCCTAATTTCAAAGACAATTCGAAAACAGTACAGAGTAGAGGTGCTAACACAGGCTTACACTTTTTTTTAAATAACTGGTGGAATACCTCAAAAAATCTTCTTTCAGAAGAGAAAGAATGATTATAATGTCATCACATTCTACTGTGATGTTGTTAAACAATAATTTTGGACAACCATGTAAATATTTTAAAAAAAAATCTTTATATACAAAAAATCTTTATGATTTTTTCTCATCGTCACAGTAATCGATGAAACGATTAAGCACGTTTGTTTATCGAATATTTTTCCATAATAAATTTGCCACGTGTCTTCTTCACGACTACTGCCAAAATATGAAATGTCAAGATACTAATTTTTACCAAAATGGCGGCAACACAAAGAAGTATACCTTCCCGGCGAACATTCTGTTGCTGTTCTGAAAGAAATTATTGTCTGCCTATAACTTTAAAACAGACAAGCAATTTTGTTGCGAAGTTATTTTAAAACAGTGGGCTCTCTCTAAATCGTACTTGTTCTTAACTCGAAGCCTTCATACATGTATAATTTTCCCCGTTTTAGCTACACTTTTCACTGATGATTTGCTCTTATTATTCGTAACTTATATGCGTAACGTTGTATAGCTAAATCCCTTCCTCAATAAATGGACTACTTAATACAAAAACAATTGTTCGATTTGATTAAGTAGTTCCTGAAATCAGCACGTTCAAGCAAACAACAGAAGCCTTCAAAAATTAATATTTGTTTGCCATTTTTTCCACATTTTTCACTAACGCTTCGCTGCTATTGGTCGCAGCCTAATATTTTATAGCTTCAGGCCTTCTACGATAAATGGACCTTTCAACATTAACAGAATTGTTCAATCTGATTAAGCAGTTCCTAAGATAAGCGCGTTCAAACGCAGAAAAATTAAAATTTTTTGGCGTTTTTCCACATTTTCCACTGATTATTTGCTCCAATTGGTCACAGCTTAATGTTAAGTAGCCTAAAGCCTTCCTCGATTAATGGACTATCCAACACAAACAGAATTATACCATTCGAACTAGTATTTAGATCAAGGCCTAAGTAGCTTACTCTCAAACGGGGGAAATATGATTTATTTCTTTTATATTAATGCAACCTACACGCTCCACCTATCGCTCCACCTATCGCTCCACACACCGCTAGTGGAATACGCTTTTATCAACACAATATTAACGAATCATTCATTCTAGACTTTTTTTATTAGATATGAGGAATGTCCCCCCGTACTGCCTAAAATCAACAAACAGTATGAGTGCTTATAATATATGACGTTACGTCAGTACGATTTTCTTATTGTGCATTACTTTTTGCAGCATAATTTTGCCAACATTTCTCTCACTCCTGTTTCGCTTGCTATTCAGCCTCCCTGGCAATTGATTGCCTCAATTAAACTACTTATTGATTCTTATTAGACACTAATTTGTGACTCATCACAACATTCTCTTTGTGTTTTTATTTTACAATAAACTTCATAAAAGCAAGTGTTACTTACTAATTAAAATCTTCAACATCTAATTGTTCTTAAAAAGATTTGCTAACAAAACCAAAAAACAGATTTTAACGACAGGGTGGCCAGAAAAATTATGTGTTCCTCAGTCTTCTCTTTCAATTTTACTTATTAAATCTGGGTTTGGTTAAATTGCACAAACATATAAGTATTTTACGGTACTCGAAACGATGAGAATCATGGAGAACAAAGCAAATTAGATCTTCCTTGCCTTATTTTGTAAAGTTCTTGATTGAACGTTCTGTATGAAAGAGGAGCTTTTTATGAACAAATCAATGAAATATAAATTTAAAGTTCGAAGTTAAAAACAAATTGTTCCCAAAAACTGTTGATTTGTTCTAAATGTGTTAAAAGAGAACATACATTTAGTCCAACATTTTGAGGCCTGGAATTCTAAAATCATAATAATAATAGCACTCTTAAGATAATGTCCAACCTTTGAACAGTTTTGTCTTTACTTCTTAAATTTATCGATAGTAATACAATGGCGAAGAAGATATAACAGCGAACTTTTGCTGGCTGGCGGAGACTGTTGATTGAGGCCCAAGTCCACAACGGACTGTAGCACTACCTTAAGTAGGTAAGTAATACACACTTATACACAATTTGTCAAGATAATTGTATTTTCAATTTAAATTTAGAAACTAGAACACCCTATACACAATCTAAAAAGCAAACATTGAAATCTTATCACTTCACAGCTAACTTGTTATTATATCATCCAAAACCCTGACATTAAAGTTGAGAATGTTCTCTCGTAAATTTCAAGTTGTTCGACTGGTAAATCGATGCAGTCAATCAGTTCGTTTGTATAAAGAAACTAGTTCACAACGATGAACAGTGCAAAAGTAGTAATTATCGGAACCGGACCGTCAGGAATAGCTGCTGCCACCAAGCTTCTCGAGCTTGGATTCCAAAACGTAACTCTGCTCGAAGCAGAAAATCGAATTGGAGGTCGCATCAATACAATTCCCTTCGCAAAAAGTGTAGTCGACTTAGGAGCTCAGTGGTGTCATGGCCAGAAAGACAACATTGTTTATGAACTCGCCGGTCGTCAGCAGAATCTTTTAGAACATTCTGATGATTACGATGGAAAATTTCAATTTATTCGTTCGAATGGTGACATTGTGAACGATGGTGTTAAAAAACGTCTTCAAGATATTATCGATAATGTTCTCGACTCTCAATCGGAAGACATGTTAAATTTCAAGGGCCCTTTGGGAAGCTTCGTAACTGACAAGTACTTTCGAGAACTTCAAGTGCCTGAGAATTCAGATATCAATGCAACAACAGCCAAAGAGTACTTTGAGAACTTTCAGAAATTTCAAAATGCACAATCAGCTTCGGACTGTTTGAGTGATTTGTCAACAAAAGACTATTCTGACTTTTGGAAGTCCGAGGGAGATAATCTCCTAAATTGGAAAGGTAAGGGCTATATCACATTCCTGCAACTGCTAATGAAATCGACTGAAACCAGGACATTGGGGATTTTGGAGGACCATGTAAAACTTGGCAAACCAGTGAAACTGGTTAACTGGAGTGACCGAAAAGTCAAAGTGACCTGTGAAGATGGCGAGGTGATAGAAGCCGATCATGTCATAGTGACTGTGTCGCTAGGGGTCCTTAAACAAACTCATTCTAATTTCTTCAAGCCCAAGCTTCCAGAATTTAAGGCTAGAGCTATTGAAACAATTGGTTTTGGAACAATTGATAAGATATTTTTGGAATTCCCCCGACCATTCTGGCCCGACAAATGGGGTGGATTTGCCTTGCTCTGGACTGACGATGGTCTCAAAGAAATCCGTGGCACAAGTCGATCGTCGTTGGAAGATGATGTGTTTGCGTTCATGCCTGTCAAACATCAGCCAAATGTTTTGAGTGGAATTATTATGGGAGAAAAAGCTCAATACATGGAATCACTGTCGAAAAATGAAGTCATCGATGGGTGTGTGTATCTGCTTCGAAAATTCATCAAATTGGAAATTCCAACACCAATAAATTGTTCAACATCGTCATGGTTTTCGAATAAAAATTTCAGAGGATCATATTCTCATCGTTCACTTAAGGCCGAAGAAGTTGGAGCAAAACCTGCTGATTTGGCGAGTCCGTTTGTGGACTCACTCAAGAGGCCGATGGTTCTTTTTGCCGGTGAAGCGACAAGTGATCACCATTTTTCAACAGTTCATGGAGCAGTTGAAAGTGGCTGGCGTGAAGCACAGCGCCTTGCAGATTTTTATCGCTCAAATTGAGAACTCGACATTTGTAAATGACCAAACAAAATTAAATAAAAATGCGAAATAAATTAAATGTTTACTTTTGACAGCCGTTTTTATTTACTGAAAAAGACATTTAAGCAGTTTTTTTGTTATCATTGCCATACAGTTCGGCAAATCTCTCCGCTTCCCTCCAGCCAGTTTCGACAGCCCCATGCACTGTTGAGAAGTGACGATCGCTTGTAGCTTCACCAGCAAAAAGAATAATTGGCTTCTTATCCAAATTCATCAACGGGCTTGCCAGATCACTCGGTTTTGCATTGACTTTCTCCGCCTTAACCGACTGGAACGAGTATGATCCTCTAAAGTTTTCATTCGAGGACCAAGTTGTACGCTTGAATGTCACTGGATCCGGGACATCCCAGTGCAGGAATCTTCTCAAAAGATACAAACAACCACGGATAACCTCATCCTCTGGCAGGGTCTCCATGTAGCGTGCGTTCGCACTCACCATCCAACCACAGAGTAGGTTGGGTTGATGTCTCACCGGGTAAAAACCACAAACATCCTCCAACCAAGCTCTATTGGTACCACGAAGCTCGGCTAGATCTTCATCACGCCAAATAGCCGAGAAACCAGTCCATTCGCTATGCCAGAATTGATCCGGGAACTCCATAAACATTTTGTTGATCGTTCCGAATCCAATAGATTCGATTGCTCGAATTTTTTCAACTGGCAATTGGGGTTCGAAGAGTTTCGAATGTTTTTCTTTAAGGACACCCAACGACACCGTCACTACAACATGATCGGCTTCAATCACTTCATCGTCATGACACTTGATACGAACCGACTGGCTTGCTTCTGGAGACCAGACTATTTGCTTCACAGATTTTCCAAGTTTAACCTTGCCTTCCAGTACTCCCAATTTATCAGTTTCGGTTGACTTCATTAGCAAACGTAGTAGTTGCACATAACCCTTACCCTTCCAGTTCAGCACCTGATCACCTTCGCATTCGTGATATGTGGTATAATTTTTTGCCGATAGTTCTTCCAGGGAATCACAGCCGTTGAGAGAATTCTCCATTTTCTTGAAGTTCTCAAAAATCTCTTTGGCCTTGGTCAGGTTGATATTCGAATTTTCGGGTTTCTTCAAAGCGTTGAAGAATTCACGGTCCACATACTGCCCAACATTTCCATTGAACTTCTCGAGATCAGTTTCGGCAGCTTCCATAACTCCCTGGTAAATGGCCATTACACGTTTGACTAAATTATAACAAATTAGTGTCTTGTCGGAGCGAATCATTGTAAAGTCCGTCTCATTTGCTGTAGAATGTTCCAATAGGTTTTCCTTGTAGGCTAAATCGAATACAACGTTTTCCTTTTCGCCATGACACCATTGAGCTCCTAAGTCGACGACGTTAGCGGCAAATGGAATGGTATGTATGCGACCGCCAATTCGATTCTCGGCTTCGATCAGTGTGATCTTCTGAAATCCGAGTTCGATGAGTTTTGTTGCAGCAGCTATGCCCGATGGGCCACAGCCGATAATTGCTATTCTTGCGTTATTCATGGTTCTCTAACACTGAACGTACTGTGAGTTTGATAAAGTTTTCAATCCGGGATCTCTTTTTATAGTTTGCCAAAAATTGAATAAAAATAAATAGTTAAATAGTTTAGGTCAGGGCCATGATAAGAAGTGACCGCAATACTACATTTTTAGATATTTTGTTTTGTTTTGATTTGCTTTTGGGTGACTACTATAGTTTCTGTGGTCAAGGCTTTTTCTTTAAACAAGTAACAAGGCTGCAGAAACTGGATTAATTTGCGAGGCTGCGTTGCCATTTCATAATTTTAAATTTCATATGATTTGATTGAAGCTCAGTGTGCTTAGGCATTTGGGGGTAGTAAACCTTCTGATCTATCAGTTGATAGACCTTTTGCATTGAGTGCCCTGTTGATCTGTCAAAGCTTGGCAATGCTCTTTTGGGTAGTACCTAAGAAACGACAAGACTGACAAAATCGTTCAATTATGCAGAATCACTCTTCAAATTTCATTTGTTTCTGCTTTTAACAACTATCCAGCGCTAATTTTTTTTTTTTTTTTTTTTTGAGTGAAGAAATGATTTCTGGGTCAGCTAGTTGGGATCTTTTAAATTTCATATACGCACAACTATAATTGATAGTGATTGTGTCGCATATGAATTAAATTGACATTACAGATAAGAAACTATCTTAAGCCGCAAATTTTTATCGCGGTGAGTCTTGACCTACCTTTCCCGCTAGAGAACCCTTTATAAATTGCAGACTGAATGGACTTATGAATTCAGTTGATACTTATTCAAATCAATATGAGCGATAAAAAAGTGATAGTTATTGGTGCAGGACCAGCAGGAATTGCTGCGGCTGCTAAGCTGTTAGAAACTGGCTTTGATGAAGTTCTTATTCTTGAAGCAGAGGACCGTTTTGGAGGTCGAATTCACACTATCCCGTTTGCAGACAATGTTGTCGATTTAGGAGCCCAATGGTGTCACGGCGAGAAAGATAACGTTGTATATCAGCTAGCTAGCAAGGAAAACCTCCTCGCTCATACCGAAGATGACTTTTCGAAATTCCAAAACATTCGATCCAACCGCGAAATAGTCGATATGAGTCTAATTCTTCGATTCAAGGCGATCATCGACCACATCATTGAAACCACCGGACCAATAGATCTACAAACCTATAAAGACTCTGTTGGAGCCTACATCACTGACAAATTTTTCGAGGCCCTCAAAAAGCCCGAAAATTCTGATTTTGATTTAAAACTTGCCAAGGAAATCTTTGAGCATTTCAAGAAATACGAGAATTCAGTCGATGGTTGTGAGTCAGTGTTTGATTTGTCGGCCAAAGGTTTTCTTGCGTACTCCGAGTGTGACGGTGATCAAGCTTTGACTTGGAAAGAGACGGGCTATGTTCAGATTTTGCGTGTTCTGATGAAGTCAACTGAAACAAAAGAACTCGGAGTTCTCGATAAACGAATCAAGTTGAAAAAATCAGTTGACAAGATCAACTGGAGTGAGGAGGACTCAAAGATCCAAGTTCACTGTAAGGATGGCGATATCTTCCAAGCCGATCATGTCATAGTAACGGTGTCTCTGGGAGTTCTAAAGGATAAGCACTCAACTCTTTTCGAGCCAAAATTGCCAGTTGAGAAAATTCGAGCTATCGAAAGTTTGGGTATAGGAACTGTGAACAAGGTCTTCATGGAATTTACAACAAAATTCTGGCCAAGTGACTGGCATGGTTTTTCGATATTGTGGCGTGAAGAGGATCTTGCTGAAATTCGTGGTACTGATCGTGCTTGGTTGGAGGATGTCTATGGTTTCTATAAGGTAAGCCATCAGCCAAGGATATTAAGTGCTTGGGTTGTCGGTTCCAATGCACGTCATATGGAGACACTCCCTGAGGAAGAGATATATGAGGGATGCATGTACCTCTTGAGAAGGTTTCTCGAATGGGATATTCCAAAACCAGTGAATTTCAAAACCACTTCTTGGTATAAGAATGAGAATTTCAGAGGTTCGTACTCGTATCAATCTGTGAAGGCGGATGAGTTTAATGCGAAGCCAAGTGATCTTGCTAGTCCTCTGATGAAATCAACAAAACCAGTTGTTCTGTTTGCCGGTGAAGCTACAAGCGATAATCACTTTTCAACTGTTCATGGAGCCATTGAAACTGGATGGAGGGAAGCAAAGCGATTGGTTGATTTTTATAAAAATTGATTAAGTCCAATTTAATTCAATAAATTAAGCATGAAAATTTTGTTTTTATTCACGTATGATCTGTGGTTTAAAATCTAATCCTGAAGCTTTTGCAAAGGATTCAGCATAAAGCGGCAATCGTTGTGTCATTCGGAATCCCCAAAAGTCCTTAACTTGCCTGCACAAATTTAAGTCAACTTCTGCTATCAAAAGTCCATCACTACTTCTTGAGAGACCCTTAAAAAAAAATAACAAATCAAATTTAACTTCTTTTACGAACAAAACTCCTCGACATACCGGTGTCCTTGAACCATCAGGAGCTGCAACATAGGAAGATCCATAAAACGGACCAAACTCCCGGTGTGCCTTCTTGCCATCGCCCGATGTGAATTCATTCGGGAATTCCTCAGTTCCTACACGATTTATAGCAACAGTAAAGTAGCTATTAGCAATAGCTGCATTTCGAGCCTCGATACCCCACAGAGGTTCACTCAATTGCCCAACAGTGGCCGATGGATTGAATACAATTTCCGCTCCATTCAGACCGAACATCATCCAATTTTGTGGATGATGCCGACCGTAACAAATATTAATGGCGATTTTCCCGAATTCAGTTTCAAACACCGGATGACCAGTGTTGCCTTCGTAGTAGTAAGTGGATTCGTTGAAATCCCCAACTCGGGGAATGTGATTCTTGCGGTGTTTCCCCATATAACGGCCCTTGTTTGAAATAACAACGGCTGTATTCCAAATGGTTTCACCATGATTCGAATCACGTTCTAGAATCGATGAGATTATGACCATGTTATAGGCTTTGGCCAATTCGGAGAGTAACTTTGTAGTAGGGCCGATTTCAGCCTCTTCAGCAAACTCGCACCAAGGGAATTTTTCACGAGTGCAGAAGGCAAATGGCATTGCTGAAAAATGGTGCGAAATTTTACAATACAATCTTTGCGTTTTTCTTTTTAAGTAAAACTTACTCCAAGCTTCTTGAGTGCATAGAACATTGACACCCGCTTCAGCAGCTGCCTTTATGATTGTGACAACTTTGTCATAAATAGCTTGTCGTTGCTTCTCAATCGGATCAGTTGTTGGAAGAACAATACTATTTTGTATGGCACCGATTCGGACCAGTCGAGGTTTTCTGAGGTCTTCTTTTTTCGCCGGAAATGAGAATGCCTTGATTTCAAAATTATTCTCCTCTGAAAATTTTTTCGCAGCATCCGGTATCTCCAATGCATGGCTGAACAAAATATTCAAAATTATTAAATATTTTTAAAAATATACAAAAAATTGTACACTCACTCGTCAGATCGTCCATATATAATTCGTTTCACTTCTTTGAGTTCATTTTCTGGAATGTGCTTCGCCAAAGAGTCTTCGAGACTTTTCAAATCAATGTCTGACATTTTACTCAGTTTATGTGCTAACGTGAGAAATAATTTAGTAAAATCTTGTTTGTTGTGTTCAGAATACGGACACTAAATGATTTAACTAAGATGAAAATGTTCACACCAAGCGAAAGCTTGCTTATCTCTGATTAAATATTAAATTAATATTTTGTTTTGTTATCTAAATTTAGTTATCAAAATATCAACTTGGGTGTGTGTACCTAATTTCGCTGTTAGACAAACAATGCATTAAAGCGATAAATTTTGTTTAATTTTCTTTTAGCTCCAAAAAAAACAAAAATAAATTTTCTCTTCGAAAGCACTTGTCACTCTCTTTGCGAGACGATCAGTTGAGCTGATAAAGTGTTACTTTTAAACTTCAAAATATGTTTAAGAGCTTTGGAAATTCTTGTTTCAGCGTTGCCAGTCGAAAGAAAAATATATCACTGGTCGTTATTCGTCTTGATGCGATAAATAACATTCATAATGTTTATGAAGAAAAAATAAAATTTTGGAATGAATTGAAATTCATAAATTAATGAAAAAAAAAACTGTTGAATCATTCGAATGTTCGGTGATGTGCTTTTTGTTTCCCAGCCGAGGTTTCGCTTGCTGGTCTCGCCAAGGTCTATTGAAGAAAACACGAAACTCTAATGAAGGGTCCGCTGAACCTAATAACAAATTCTTTTTTGGAAACACTTAATAACTACAACTTAAATATAGAAAATAATTTAGTTTTGCTTGAATTTTATTAAACTTGCTAAAGCGGATATCCGCTGGTGTCACTTCCAGGGTGTGTTCTGATCTAGTTTATAGCTTCCGCTGGACGGATGTTGGGATACTTGCTATCTTGACTGACGGTAGGGCTTCCGCTGCTGGGTTTCCTGTTCCTGTTTCCGTTTGAGCTTTTGGTAAATCTTCACTCATCTGGTTTATTTCCGGGGGATCAGCAGGTACGTTTACGGCCCCTGATGCCACGCAGCACGGCAGCGATAGCTCTGGTGAATCAGCAGGTTTATTTAAGGCCCCTGGTGGCACTTCGCGGCATGCAATAGCTCTGCTGGATCAGCAGGTATATTTAAGGCCTCTGGTGGCACTTCACGGCAGGCAATAGCTTATTTATTTTCTGGGGATCAGCAGGTACGTTTACGGACCCCGGTGGCATGCAGCACAACAAGCAATAGCTCCAGTCGATCAGCAGGTTTATTTAATTCCCCTGGCGGTACTCAGGACAAATATCCTTCGATGTTTAAAGCCCCTTACCACTGATGGGAGGAAGCTTTAATAAAGAAATGGCGGTCGGCTGCGGAAATGACCAAATGACAACTAATAGTAGTTACGAAAAGTACTGGTAGTGGTGATCTTACTACCGGGTGTGAATTGTATGAATGCGAAAGCTAAACTTTCATGTTTTTCGGTTTAGTTGCTTGTGTCAAGTATTCAAGTATCAAGACTGTTATTGATGATGAACGTAAGCACTCCATGAGTTAACGAGTCAGACGAGATGTTTTACTTATGCATTGTCTTGTATGGATTCAAGGCTAAATAAAATTCATGTAAAAATATGCTTGAATCAGTTTTGCCCGCATACGTGATTTGTAAAGCGAGCGTGAATTATATGAATTCGAAATGTAAAATTTACCGTCTATTTAGTTATTTGTTGGAAAAATCGATATTGTCGTATGAGAGCATGTAACACTGCGTTACACTTTCTTGCTCCAAAGCTTCGTCAAAAATCGGATTGGGAACATAGTTTCCTTCAACATTCTACGTTTCAATGTTTTATTAACTCTTTTTTCAAATAATTGATGGAATGGATTTCGACGGCTTCTGGTGTGTGTAGGATAGTTAGTCATACCTTTAGTTTTTGTTAACAATTCAATGTTCAGAAGATTTTCTTTCATTTCACATCACTCTTGTTAAAATTGGTCTCGCTTTTGATCCGAAACTGCAACAAACAAATTCATGTTTACTATGACGTATACTTACTTTTTTGGTGTTGTTCTTATTTTAAGAATAAAAATGAAACTTTTAAATTTTGTGCAATACAGTAAACGTCTTTATTTCGGCTTTTTTGTCTTAAACTTATCAATAAACTAGCATTTAAGTAAATTCATCCTTTTGGTTTTGGTTGAGCAATAGACTGCAATAAATATCATACAATTGTTATAATAATTTGTTCAGTACCTAATTTAGATGGAAAAAGTAAAATAAGTATAATATCGACTAATGTTTTTTTTTTTTCATTCAATGCAAAGGGACATTTCACTTCCAAAGCAAAATACCATGATCAATGATTTGCCTGATTCAAGCGTTCGAATTCAGAAATTTACCTGCACAAGAACTCAAGCTGAATTTTAGATGTCTTTAGTTCAATTTCAAAGTTCATTAAACATCACAAAAAACTAATTAAACACAGCGTTATAACTATGACTTTGATGATTTGTCATTTTTATAGAAATCAGCCAATCGTTGAGCCTCCCGCCAACCAGCCTCCACTGCTCCATGAACCGTTGAATAATAATGATCACTCGAAGCTTCACCAGCAAACAGAACAACAGGTTTCTGATTAGAATCTTTCAATGGACTCGCCAAATCACTAGCCCATGCGTCCATCTTTTCCGTCACCATCGATCGAAACGAGTACGAACCTCGGAAGTTTTCATTTATAAACCATGCTGAAGTCTTGAAATTCACAGGTGTTGGAATTTCCCATCTGAGAAACTTCCTAAAAAGATACATACAACCACTGAGTACTTCGTCTTCGGGAAGTGTCTCCATATGGCGTCCACTCTCACTAATCACCCAGCCACTGAGAATTCTCGGCTGATAGCTAACTGTGTAAAAACCAAAAACATCCTCCAACCAGGCACGATTTGTTCCACGAATTTCGTCAAGATCTTCTTTTCGCCACAACATGACAAAACCGGTCCAGTCGCTGGGCCAAAACTGTTCGGGAAATTCTATAAAAATCTTATTGACTGTTCCGAAGCCAATGCTATCGATGGCACGAACTTTCTGCATTGGCAGTTTTGGATCGAAGAGTTTTGAGTGTTTCTCCTTGAGGACCCCCAATGATACCGTCACTATCACATGATCGGCTTCGAGGACCTTATTGTCTTCACATTCAATTCGTATCCCACCATCATTCCAATTTATTCGAGTTACCGGTGTTCCAAGGAAGACTCGCTGATCGAGTACACCCAATTCAGTGCCCGTTTCATCGGACCCCATTAGCAATTCTAGGAATTTCATATAACCCTTGTCTTTCCAATTCAGCAGAATATCACCATCGCAGTCCCAGTACTCGAGATAGCCCTTGCCGGACACATCACTCAGAGTATCGGAAGCTTCTACGGAATTTTCGAATTTTTGGTAGCTTTCGAAGAATTCTTTCGCAACTTCTACATCGATGTCCGAATTTTCGGGTTTTTGCAGCTCATCGAAGAAGTATCGACTAATGTAACTACCCAGTGATCCACTATACCCAACGAGATCATGTTTTCGAGTTCCAAGACTTTCATTGACAATATCTTTCAGGCGTTTGCTGATTTCCATCGGAACAACTTCCTTACTTGAACGAATGCATTGGTAGTCTTCGTAGACTGAGCCAGTTGATTCGAGAAGATTATGCTTGTTGGCGAGTTCGAAAACGATGTTGTCCGTTTCGCCGTGACACCATTGGGCTCCTAAATCGATAACATTATCAGCGAAGGGTATTGTGTGAATTCGACCGCCAATTCGGTTTTCAGCTTCGACTATCATTACTTTTTGGAAGCCAAGTTCGAGGAGTTTTGTCGCCGCTGCGATGCCTGATGGTCCAGCGCCTATTACAACGATTTTTGCATTATTCATTGCGAGTGGTGTTACCATCTGAAAAAGGAGTATTCGTTAAAAAAATCGATTTGAAAAATTGGTTGAATTCGATTGTTTGATTGAAATGCCAAGATCTCTCTAAGACTGCCCTCTTAATAAATAAAGTGGGTATTTATATTTTTTGAGATATTTGGAAACTATAAAGCTCCTGATGTCAATGGAAGAAATCGCCCAGTTATCGTTATTTAAAAGCACTTATCTCTCATTTATACTATCGCCATTTCGATCTAAATAACGGCAGCTGATATGCAAGAACTTAAATATGAAATTTGTCCCTGCATATTATTTAAGTAGAATTTTTCCATAGATAAAACCGGTTTTGCTAAAGAGAAGTAATAATTAATAAAAAAAAAAACGCTGATGTTTTTATTCTTTGATAATTTTCAAATCAAATCAGATAAGGTTTAAATTTATATATAGCGACTAATAGACTAGTTATTATTAATAAAAGGCGATAAACATCAGTGACGTGAACATACAACTTTAAATTTGAACGCTCCAATTACGTTGCAATACTTGGCTGGAAGACTTTTATTTATGTTTTAGAAGACGAAAATTCGTCCTTAAAATTGAATCACTAACTTATCTAGCATTAGTCGAATCTGGAAAAAATATGAATGTATTCATACAGCGGGAATTAGAACAAATACATACTGAGATTTGATAGACAAACAGTTAACGAACAATCGAAAAGTTTCAGAAACATCGAAAAGCCATCACTGCTAACAATTCGGATTCGATTTCGAATCCAAAATCGAAATATTCTTCGTTTCGGAATATGAACTTTCACTTTGCAAAAGTTAACATGTTCGACAAGAGACAGAAAATAAACGCATCAAGAATATCACAGTTTCATGAAAATTATTAAAACAGCAGCTGACAGGTGACAATTGAATTTGAATTTGACAGTTCTTTATGTTCGAATCTTTGTATATAAATTTAACAGGTATAATCAAAATGGAATTTGACTGAAGCGCCGACTGGTTACAACCAGAGATAACCATTATTTTTACATAAGTTTGTATTGTGTGTTCTCTGCTTGGTTTGACAGAAGATCTGTCAAACCAAGCAGAAAACCAATCTTGATAATACTCCCCAAATATTTATACAAAGGTTCGAATCCGTTCTAAGTTAAAAACCAAAGACGGTGTTCACATGAGCGCGCTTCACACGGACTCAAATTGACGTCTTGTGTTGTTTTCTCGTTCCCACTCACTGGGAAGAAAAAGTCGCCTCACAGACTCTTTCTTGCAATTAAGTGGGAAGGAGAAAAAACGTAAGGCATCAATAATAGCGTTTTTTCTTGGTAATCCGGGATTGTTTCTATTCAGAACAAGAACTGTCATCAAGTGAAAGAGTTCAGAATCATACGGTAAGAGTCAAACTTAGAGATCATCGTGTAAACTGCTTGATTGATTTGGAAATTTCAAAAAAGAACATAACCTTAATAAAATTTCTATCACACTAAAAATTAAAAATTGATAACCTTAATCAGCTTAACGTGTAAATATAATCATATAAATGAGAACACATTTTTCATCTTCAACAGTGTTCAAAAAAAGTCCACACTCCCAGACGTATAAAGTCTCAAAAGTCAAAGCTCATGCAAACAATTCATTTATTCCTCAAAACAGTGCACTCATTTCATTTGAATGAAAAACATCCTCTCAAATGAAAAACGCATTAGTTTGCTGAGCAAAGCACCAAAGCAGATAATGTTCACTTGAAAAAAATCTTCAAACTGAATGCAAAGCATCTTTTTTAACAGGCATAAGAGATGTCTCTGATTAGTATTACGAGAAAGAGAAAAAAAAATCCAAGAGGTCGAGGTCAAAGAATGTGTTGAGAGCATGAACCTAACGTCCCACTCCGAAACACCCGCCCGTTTCCAATGAGGCGGCATTGAAGAGTAGCTTGAAATGAGCTGTCAAAATGTAAATAACCTAAGTCGCATGTCTAATGCATCTCCTATAACCCCCTTAGGTTGCCGGAAAACCGAACTACCCATCCACCATACTCATGTGGCATATAGTAAGACCCCTAAGGCTCATTCCTCATTCAAAGCGATTTTCTTATGAATAGAGAATCATAATTTACTGCTCGACTAAGCAAACAAATTTAAAAAGTTGACACTGCACCCAGCCCGCAATGTTCCCCAGAGGGACAAGTATAGGTGTAACTATGTGATTTAATCTGAGATGTGCCTGCAAAAGGTGGAGGAGAATCACAAAACTCTCAGTTTCATAGTGTAATCTCCTTAAGGAGGTGTCAAAATGCGGTGATGGTGAAAGGTGGCATACTTTTTTGTTTAGTTTCGTGAGCAGCCACCAGCGACTTGCGGATATCCTGTTAACTACCGCCTACATACATTTTATTTCTACACTTTCTTCTTGAAAAGTGTGGAAAGTATAATTCAAAAGTGTTTTATTCATACAAATGGACTTAAGTTTTGAGTTGAAAAGGTTTTTGTTTTTTTTTTTTTGAATGGGTACCTCTCGAGCTATTGTGTATTGTGTGAGGCGCGGTAGTTGTAGGCACTTGAATTTGAAAATGTTTTGTCTGCAAGTTCAAAGGTTTGAATTTGTAATGTCTTGAATTATGAAGGGAAGTCTTTAAGGTTTTGTTGTCATTATTTTCAAAAAGGTGGAACTTTTTTGCCGTTTTTGGTATCGAACGTTACCTACTATCTGTCAAAATTTTAAGGATTTGATTATAAAAATTGCTTTAAGTGCAGACCTGGGTCGCTGAAAGTTTTCGTAAACACAAATTGACTTTTCCACTTCCATTTTTTGGGTAATGGCAAAAGATAAGGCTGAATCACAATCACAAGCACGCTTTTGCCACGGCTTCGCTTGACGTTTACGAGTTCAGCCGGATACGTAATGTTACGTAACGTGACTCCAAATGGGCTCTTTGCTTTGTCTGACAGCTCAACAGCTGTTAAAAAAAAGTACACAAACAAAATTCAATTGTTTTTGAAGGGATGATTATGATGGAGAGAGAACTGTCATTCAAAGCAAACTCAAAGCAGGCTCATCGCAACGCAGACAAAGAGAAAGTTGAAACGTGTTTGTGTTTAAGCCACTAAGAGCTTGTGCTTTCAGACACAGTAATATTAATTTGTGACACTTTAAGTTCTTATGTTTGTCAAAATTCAGTGTTATTTAAAAAAAAAAACATCAAAACTGTGAGGGTCAGAAGTCAGATATTTCATGCGATTAAAAAAAAAACAATTTCGGCACAATTGGCATATTTTTTAGCGAGTGGGGCGATATGAGCTTTCGGTTGGTCTTATATTACCAGTACTGATTTCGTCAAGAACTCATATGTAGCTGAAAGAAAAACATGCTTTAGTTTTGGCTTCGCCTAACGTTAACGAGTTCAGCCATAGGATTTCAATACATGCTATCGCAATGTAGCTTCCCCTCAGCCCTCACGTTTTGTACGTAATCTCACGTAAAGTGACTCCAAATGGAAGCTCTAGTTCAAATATGCTGACCATTTCCTTTGTCCGACAGCTTAAAACATCTGTAAAAAAAATCAACACAAAAACGCATTTGTTTTTAGATGGATGATGGTGAACTGATAAATGACATTCAAAGCAAACTCGAATCGGGTGCGTCGTAACGCAGATAAAGACGAATCTAAAGCTTGTTCAGCCATGAGACTTATGTCCCAAATTTGAAAGTTGTTCGTTTTATTCTGAACGCTGCGCTGATTCCCTTTGGCCTTAATTATTCATAAACGGGGGCTCCCCAGGAACAGGTATGCGCAGCCTTTCCAGCTAACTAAATTCACGCCGACCAAGCGAATCTTATTCGTCATGACTTTATCTTTTATTCCTTATTTAAAATTTTAGTGGGCCGCGATGACGGGAATTTCTTGTATGGGGGCTCCTGGGCTATCAAGTTTCTAAAGAAATTTTCAAATTTTCAAGCAAATCCGATGTTCTTTATTTCATCAACAAGAAAAAATCTAATGACAAAAATAACATAAAACGAATATGAGAAAAAAGAAACGTCAAAATTACGTTAGTTCCGCTGCAACTCACCGGAAATAGTTGTTTGCCACTCATTTATGTGAGTCGAAAGTCGTATGATCGTGTAATAGAGATTAATGGCTGAAACATAAACACGCTTTACTTTTGGATTCACCTGTAGTTTACGATTTTAGCCATGGGAATTCAATGCATGCTATCACAATGAAGTTGTGGAATTCTACCACATTTACTTATTCATATAAATAATAAATAAAATAAAAAAAATAAATAGAGTGGCGCGACAGCTCTTGAAGAGCCAAGGCCTAAGTGGCTTACTCTCATCAACAATTCTCTAGGTGCGTGTGAAGAATTGAGGGGACCTACAATTTAACGCCGATTCCGAACGGCAAAGTTTGAGAAGCACTTTTTCATGACAGATGATACTCTTGGAAGTTTTGTCAGTTTTTCGCAAGAGGCAGTTCCCGTGAAAGATGAAATAAAAACTATGGGCCCAGGTAGGACTCGAACCCACGACGTTCTGCTAAATAATAAACAATTATAAATTTTTCAGAAGAAATCAAAAGTATCAGATGGCAACCCCTAATCTAGCCAAGGTTTAAAGCCCAATACTTTGAATGCCAGCAGTTCGTGCTAATGAAAATCAAAATTCATTAGCAAATTAACTCACAATATAATGCGGCATTAAATTTCAATTTCACATGCTTAAAAAATATTAATTTTAATAACCGCATTGCCGTTCATAGTATTTTATTACAGGCAGTGTAATAAATAGGCATAGAAACTCACTACCAAGGTTGCAAAATCTGATGAGGTCACTAGAATCCGTTTCGAGGTCACTAGAATCCGAATCAAGCGTTGTTATGATGATGTCTGCGTGTGTGTGTGTGTGTGTTCGTATGTGCGTATGTGCGAATGTGCGTATGTGCGTATGTGTGTTACGTTTTTTCGGCTCGATTATCTCGCGAACCACTCAACGTATTGTCATGAAATTGGTACGCGGTAGTGTGTTGTTAAGAGCTGATTAGGTTTTGAGCGAAATCCAATTAGCGTTTTTTTATGTTTTATTTATAAATTTAATAAAATATATTATTTGTTAATAATTTGTTATAAGCAATTGAAAATTAGCTTAAGCGGATTTACAGTTAATACAGTTTTTACAGATTTACAGTTACAGAAAAACAGTTAATATGTGAGTGCAGGAATAGAATATTTATGACTTTATTGAAACAATATTCAGGAGTATCAAAGACTATATTTAATTACTAGCTGACCCACCAAACGCTGTTTTGCCATATTAATGTTCAGATATACCTACTTAATGTATTTCCTATAATCATCACTTTTATGGAATTTGACTTTGAATGCCAACGTGCGGGTAAATTATCAACTAATCAACGAAAACAATTAATGTTCTTACCAATTTTTCTACTCTTGGTAAGTCGTGTGGACTACATGGCTCGCACTCATATTTTATTTTCATTTAAAAATGTTAGACCCCGCCAAAAGACATAAAATAGATACAAACAAAACTTGCTTAAAAGGCTATGTAAACACTAAATCAACATGAACATTAATTTCCATTACATCACTTTGTCAACACAAAATAGAAATAAAAGCCGTCTGCTATTTTCATCTAGATATATAGGATAGCCTACACGTGCTCATTGGAAAACGTCTCAAAAGTTCATACCCTAAGCATAAAAAAAAAAAAATACTTTTCAACTAATGATAGTTAATACAGACAAAACAGAGTGAGTCAGAAACACGAGAAATCACTTTTTTCAAGGCAAAAGACTTGCGGCGCAGCAGTTAAACAACCCTATCCACTTTCATTTGATTATTCTCTTAAAGCCTACCCTTCATGGTTTTTTTTTTTTCTTTAAATTTGTAAAAGTCTATTAGATATAGGTATGTAGCTACTTGTAACAAAATATACTATGTATGTTTTTGCAAGCTCACTCACTCTATTTCTATTTCGAATACACTTCCTTGTCCTATTGTTTTCAAAATAGATTTTCGTAGTTCCTCAGGCTGAATTGCGGCCTCTCATTTACACCATTTGTTTCAATAATTAATTAAAAAGAATTTGCTTGCAATTGTTGTTTAGTTTCTTTTCATCGGGGTGTTGAACAAATCGAAAAATATATGAAAAAGTAGAATTTGCAATTAAAAAAGAACCGAACAGATTTTGGCAATATATCAGGATTCGAGAGGAACGGAGCGCCAACGCACGCGAACTGCGCGCAACCTAAAACTAAACTAACTCCTAAATGGAAAATCACTCCGAAAGCCGAGAGGAGGTTTTTCACAGCACAGTTCACCGACAATGAGAATGGATGACAACAATAAAAATATGCATAATGAATGAGGGTGCGCGATTATAGCCTAACCACATGGGGGCTATAATATAGGCATACGTTTTCCTCTCAATATGTTTGCAATAGCTGAATGTCGATGTGGAGCACTTAATGGGTTGAAAACTATCATTTTGGCTTAATAATTCGATGTCGATTGTGTGACTGATAATACAAAATAGACTCTTGTTAGTTGCGAAAACTATGGAATGAAGAAATTCCCCTTTAAGAAGCTGATGCTGCACAAAGTGCTTTCAATGCTCAGCAAAAGATAGCTGCTTGTGTTCTTGATTTGTTTATTTGAAAGACACGTTTAAATGTTTAGTTTCTCGGCGATTTATAGGGTAAATTGACGTGTATGGTTGAAGTAAATATAACGGTGATTGGAAGTCAGTTCAACAAGTGAACGTCATCTTGTCTGAAATTTTGTTTTTTTGTTCTCTCAGCGATAGATAGAGTGGCGCGACAGCTCTTGAAGAGCCGAGGCGTAAGTGGCTTACTCTCATCAACAATTCTCTAGGTGCATGTGAAGAATTGAGGGGACCTACAATTTAACGCCGATTCCGAACGGCAAAGTTGAGAAGCACTTTTTCATGACAGATTGATACTCTTGGAAGCTTTGTCAGTTCTTCGCAAGAGGCAGTGTCCGTAAAAGATGAAATAAAAACTTTATGGGCACGGGTAGGATTCGAACCCACGACGTTCTGCTTAGCAGCCAACGCACCTAACCACTAAGCTACGGACACTACAGCGATATTTCAACTTAAATTGTATGGGTATGTAACTGTGCATTAAACAGATGCTCCAATGAACATTTGCATTTATCGTCCTTCAACCCTCTTCAATATGGATCTGATTAATATTTTAATTACAACCAGGAGGAAAACCGCCACCGCGGCTGCCACCAAGAGAACACCGACAGCCCTATATTACGTTGTGTCCACACTCCACATGAGTTTGTTTGGCGCAGAATCGAGTTTCGGACTAATTTACTCCGAAAATTATGAAAGTGAAAGTGTAATTTACTTGGCTTGGTTATGATCCTTAGTAAATAATGTAAGAGTGTTAACAAATTGAAGAAGAACACCCAGAATCTTAGTGTTCAACCTCGAAATTGAGCTGAATGAATGCTTTGAAAAGTAACGGTAAAAATTTAGCGTTGATGTTGACACAGTAGTGTGGTGAGGGTGACACCAAACAATCCGTACAAAAGTCAATACTAATGTTGAAAGTCAGAAAATATGTACCTACTCATTTGGATCTCGTAGTACGGAAAAAACTCTATCGAGCTTTGTACAACCAATAAAGGTATAAATACACACACAGCTAAAGAATTCTATTTTGCTAGATCTTTGAAGTAAAACTTTCTCAGACGCGATATAAGAATAACTTAACATGTAGTGTCTATGGCCTAGTGGTTCGGTGCGTTGGCTGCTAAGCAGAACGTCGTGAGTTCGAGTCCTACTCGTGACCATAAAGCTTTTATTTCATCTTTCACGAACACTGCTTCTTGCGAAGAATTGACAAAACATCCAAGAGTATCAATCTATCATTCTGTCATGAAAAAGTACATTTCAACTTTGCCATTCGAAATCGGCTTTAAATTATAGGTCCTTTCAATTCTTCACACGCACTCAGAGAATTGGCCTTGGCTCTTCAAGAGCTGTCGCACAACTCTATGTATGTATGTAAACATGTTTTCAGACGGAAGTAACTGTCATTGTCATTGTAGAATAACAGATTCAGATTGACACAGTTCATACGTCATCGTTTACAATTAATATTACTTTTAATTGTGTTTTTCTTAAAAATAAATAAAGACTTTATTTATAAAAGTCTTTGACTGTTATTACACCTTGACTCATGAGTCGTGAGTCGTCACTCATTCTCTTCTTTTCAAAATGAGAACTGTCAATTTTGCCTAATTGAACGCATTCGTGTCGTTTTCCATCAGACTTCCAGAAGCATTCAGAAGAGTCCAGAAGTCTTCTGAAACATTTCCATTGGACTGACTTTTACAGACGGAATGCCTCTGAGAAGAGCGGAACTCTTCCGTTTTGAAAACAGAATCGTCCGAAAAATTACAAATTCATCATAACCCGTTCTATTGAAGGTAGAAAAAGAAACGTCCAAAAAAAAGCAATGGAAAACGAAATCAGATTGATTTTTTTAACTTCCAGATTGCCAATTAAAAACGCTATTAATTCAAAAACAGGATATCCGAAATTCGGAAATTGCTGATTAGGACGTTTGGAACCGGAAACCTCAAAAAAGAAACGAACATAAAGTTTGTTTCTTTTTTATTCTAAAAGAAAACTAAAATTCAGTTTATTTTTCTTTAACAATTGGAAATAGAAAATCGAAACATTTAACGAATAAGAAGGAAAACAGACTTTCCAGTTTGGTTATTCTTCGTGTACGGGGCCCACCGGGGCCTTCCAAGCTTAGTTTTTGTCATCACATCCGTTTCGCGGTAGATTTAATACAGCTCATGGTTATGTTTGCATTGAAGGGAATGGCAAAGAACAGCGAACCTTACGGGTTGTGCAACGACATGGACCTAGCCAGAGGGTCAAGGTCCAGAGACTCAGATGGCTCGGTCATTTAGAGCGGATGGACACCAATGCTCCGGACCGGAAAGCATTCAACACTATTCCCGAGGGACGTAGGAGGAGAGGAGACCGCGACTCAGGTGGCGCACTCAAGTGGAAAAGGACCTCAATCAACTTGGAGTGCAAAACTGGAGACAGCTAGCTAGGGACCGAGCTGGCTGACGGAGACTGTTGATTGAGCCCCAAGTCCACAACGGACTGTAGCGCCAGCTTAAGTAAGTAAGTAACATGATTATGTCGTTGTTCCAACATGTTCTGATTTTCAACGATCGATGAGCGGTTATAATTCGCAGTTTGCTAGAACCCGCATTAGAAAAGAAGGAAGGGTTTTAGCATAACATGTCTTGTGTCTTGTGTTGTCAAAATAATAAAAAAAAGCTCAGATTGTTAACATTTATTTAAAATATATGTATCCTTAAATTTACCACAGTTTATCGTTAAATACTATCTCACGGAATATGCAGTCTTGCTTAGCAATACTAACCATCGCCTTTTTCGACTTCATTGCATCCTGAACCTTCTCCCTAACCTCATTCGCCTTAACATCGTTCCTTATATAAAACAATCTGATAATATGATCCTCACTTAACGACGGACAACTGCCCAACAGAGTGTGCAAGTCCAGCACCAGCAATTCAATATCGCAAACCAATAAATTGGCCAGCATCGAAATCAGATCAATGGGCGATTCGGACATGGACAAGTTCGGAGCAATCTTCTCGAAGAACAGCTTAAACCGACGAGCTTCCTGATTGATTTTTTTCGTCAAAGCATCAACCTCCTGGCGAGTTTTGGAGAGACGTTTCGATAGTAGAGCCTTGATGTATCGCTTGGCAACCAAGTTCTGTGCCTCATTGATCACCAGCTCAAAGTTAACCGGACGCAGGTGATTGTAGTCCTGGAAGTAGTCATCGAGCGTGGCGCAAATGGTGTCTACCGAAATGGTAGACTGTAGCCACTTCACAGTGAAGAGATCATTGAAGTGAACTTCCATGTCGGTGAAGGACTCTTCCAGCAGATACACCACAGCCTGATCGCGAATATTTCTGAAGGTCTGCAGCAGTTTCTCAAAGTCTTCGTAGTGTTCGGTACGTGATTTAGGCCAGTAGAGCTGTTTCATTTGCTGAGCGAGTTCGATCATTTGTTGGGCGTTATTCACAATCGTGATCATGTAGTGCGTGTAGAATTGCACTTGATCGCGGTTGCGAAAGTGGTGCTCCTTCAGTTCGATGACGCCTTGCAAGTAGCTCTGGCCGAAGATCTCGACTTGCTGAATGCTCAGGACGAGAGCTTTGAATGTCAGTTCAACGTGAATAGTGTTCGTGACCTGCAAGTGCTGGTCAATCATCTGGAAGATAATGACTGGGGCTGAACTCTGGTAGTATTGTTCGTGTTCATCGGGCGGAGTGTTGGCCATCCATTCCTGTTTCTCGGTTTCACAGGCCTTGCTCATCCATTCCTGATAGTTTTTGCGCATGTTGTTGAGGTATTCGCCTTCGAGGGATTTCAAGTGCTCTGGACGCAGCAAAGGTCCAATTAAAGAGTGAACATCGACTTTTAGGTCGGGATGGGACATAAGTTCGACTCCCGGATAAGTGTTCATCACCCAGGAGAGCAGAGAAACGTATTCATTGCCTTCTAGACCTCCCTTGGCGATTCCATCCAACTATAAGGAATACACAAAAATTATTGACATTCTTAAGATACATTTTTCGACCTACATAGTCCGACAGTCCTTGATGGTAGAGCTTCACGTACTCCTCAAATATGTTATAATGCGGCGGGAAGCACGGAATACACAGCGACTTGACAACACGAAGATCTTCCAGAATGATCTGCCGAGTAATCTCCAAATCTCTAACCAGCCAAAGTTTATTGTCGGCTCGTTCCTCCACCTTGGAGCCTTCAATTCGAGTAACGACAGCTTCGCGCAACACATTCATCGCCATTTGACGCCAGTTTTTAGGCCTTCCCGGTGGCAGGAACCCAGTTACTTTTTGCTGTTGTAAAGCAAATTGATCACTCTTCTCCTCCCGTTCGATAATTCTCAGCGCAGTGACTATCACAACCGGTTCTTTTCGCACAGTGTTCAAAGTTCGATTCATAATCAGGCGAATCTTCTTCTCCAGTGCCTGTGACACAGTTTCGACTTTCTCAAAATGCCTCTTCAGCGTTATTTTATCGCTGGCATGTTGTTTCGATTGCTTGTGCAATTCGTACAACAAATCATCTCGAGAATTCTCCAAATCCGACAGACACTGATGAGCGTTCAAAAGTTTATCCTCGTCAATTAACTGCATTGTCTTGGTGACACTTGATTGGACATTGAAAATATGCTTGAGGTTCTCCATAGCTGTGGCATATTGTGAGTGTTTGGTATTCTCCTCCCGAACCACTTCCAGAGCATCGTAAATCTCTGGAACTCCGGCCAAGAGACTATCCACTTCTTTCATATGAACGGTTACTTCTTTGACATTATCCAAACAACCAACCAGTTGCTTCAATCCAACGCGAACTCCATCCAGTTGATTTTGCATTCCAGTCTTGAGGAGTGCCTCGACGGAGGCCTTTTTACGCCCAACTCGATGACGATATTGATCGACTTTCTCCAGCTGACCGGGACGCTGCAGCATGTTTTTGACATCTTTTAGAGCTGCTTGTCGAGCTTCTTGCTCTAGGGTTTTCAAATCCATTTGAGTTGTTTTTAATTATTTAATTTTATCGTAAAGGGCGTAAAACAAAATAAAAACTGATAAATTCTTGTAAATACCCGAGTGACGTTTGAATTATCACTTTTCTTTATGGGTTTACATCTGTTAGTTGGTTTGAATTTGACATTCAAGTGGTGGGTGTGTTCGAAGAGGTATGTACAAGGTTTTCGATAAATTTATCGAAATAAATATATTTTTCGATAACAATGGCTGTAAAATCAAGTATTTAAAAAATCCTTACTTGCATTGATGTTCATTTTGCAGTCTTATCTCTTTTTTACGATCGCGAATACTCTCTTTTTTCCCGTTCTTATTTCAAATATACATTCTAAAATGTTTAAGGCTTATCGATTGAAGTTCGATACATTTCAACCGTTTCCTTTTTTGTACAAATTTAAAAAACAACAAAAACAAGTATTGTGAATATTTTATATTAAATGGACAATAATCGTCAAGGCAAGTTTATTTAAGTACGATAAAAAAACAAAGGCTTCAAAAGCCGGCTTACTATTACACAGTCGATACTTTCTCGTTTATTTAACATCGAATTTATCTCCAATATAGTCCTTGATGTAATTATCGAAAACAGTTCTAACCTCTGATGATAGGCCATCAAAAGATTTTCTCATTTTCTTTTTGTCGAAATCGAAATGTTTTCCTTCTGCCATCAAATCAAGAGCAAATGCCGAAGTCGTTGCATACAACATCGATTCGAAATCACTTTGCTTTTCGAGCTGATCTAACCAATATTTGAGAACTTCGCTAATTTCGTTGAATAGGATTTCGTTATCGATTTCTTTTTCTGCAAAAGAAACAAACCCAATTTAATAGAGGACTTCGAAAAACGATTAAAATTCTAATCCCGGTGCGAGCACTGAATACACATCGAACACGGTGGAAATGCACCGGGGCGAAAAAAGAGCGACATCGAACCAGCTCAGTGCGAAATCAGAGCGCCACAGAGCGACCCAGAGCGCACATCGAACAAACCAATTATTACCTAGCCAGAATTCAAAGAACGAAGAAACAATCCTCCAAGCCATGTGCTGACGTAAATCGCTGAATTCACTTGCAATCTCTTCGGCATGCTTGAATAGTTTAATTGCTTCCATAAACCCATCACAGCTAAGTTTTTCTTTAACTCTGAAGATTTCATCAAATTTAAAGTACCAATCTAAGCACAGCGGAGTGCCACAGGACGGACATTTAATAACTGTAACTTCATGGTCTTCCTCAATGTCCAACCACCATCGCAGATCCTCGGCAATTAGAGGATATAACTTTTTGCAGTTAGTGCAACGGTGCTTATGGAATTTGAGCTAAAAGAGGGAACATAGCTACAATCCCTTTAGTGACCAAAATAATTTTGCCTTACAAATTCCTCGTCCCCTGTCTCCGGCAGACAGTGCTTGCAGTCGCACTCGAAGCGATAGAGGCTCTTGAGCTGTTCTTGTCGATCATCTCTTGAAATATTCCTACAATCCAAGACATATGAGTTGAAGATTTCGTCTCCTTTGTTAATTGCCTTTCGAGCCTTAACGACCACTCGAGTTCCATTAAAGTTCAACCTCAATGACGGCTCGCACGAATGATTGCACAAACTCAAGTAAGGGAAGATTCCAGCATAAACAACATCTATGCCACGAAATGTGTGTAGCAGGCGTTTTTTAAGACGTCGTGGCCCTACCCAAATATCTGCGAGAGCTGGATAGTCGTACGGTTTTTCAGCGAAAACTAGTGCCATACCCGACTGGGCATTGGCTGACATCTGTATGATGTGGCGAAAAATCAATGCGGAAATCACAATCTCCCATTCTGGAAGACCGCAGAGACTCGTCCTATTGAATAGATCAGCAAATTTCGTTCCATAAACCAGATAATTGCCAGTCAAGCACGCAGCCAGGGCTGATTTTCGAATCAAGCTTGGCTCGTGGGAGTGTAAATTATTGAATAAAGCAAGGATGTTTCCGTATCCCTTGCCGCCCTTGTCAGTGATGTTTTCGATTCGTTCCCAAATTTGTTGGGCTGATGTCAAGTCTAGTAGGTCATCAATTATTTCAGGCAATCCTCGTATGAGAGTGTTTATGGCGAGATGGGCAATGCCAACGGATTCAAGCAAATCCCATTTCCAGGCGAGACATTCGTATTGGTGGATCTCTTCGTTGACAAGTTTACAGAACTGTGAGCAGTAAAATACTTTAGAACATGTATAGCACGGGATCGGAACGAATTGTTCCTTGGCGCAATTCGAACAAATCTTGGCCGAGTTGACTGGAACAAAGGCATAAGCCCTTTCGGTCAGAATGACCTGGTCCTTGCGGTAGTCTTTCCAGGCGGTCAGATAACGACCTTTTTTCGGATGTCGACAGCTAAAACGAAAAACCAAGATTGTTTATTTGTTTTGAAAAGACTTCTGAATTCGTCCTACATGTTTTGGACTTTGTAATCGTGCGGTTCATCCTGATGCCATCTTCCTGGCAATTCGGCCAACATCTTCATATGTTTCTCATACTCTTCTCGCCGTCGAAGACATTCTCCGGCAAGTTTCATTTTATTAAGTTTTTCGACAACGTTCTCAAGATCGAAATAGTTTTTCAATTTTACTGCACAAAAGGCCTGACGCAATATAATTTTGACTTGCTTGTCTTCTGGATAGCCATGTTGTAAGGCTAGTTCGCAGTCCGAATATGCCTCCTTAAAAGACTTGGTTTTTTAATGCACCGAAGAAAAATACAATACAATAGAGCTTACTTGGTAATATCCAAACTCGACAAGTGCAGCAGCTCTGTTCGAATGAGCCAATGCCAGAGATTGGCTATTCTCGGGAGCCATGAGAATAGCCTTGGTGTAATGACGACATGCTGCGAGTGCATAGACCTTTTTGTCGATGCGGAAAAGGCGATTTCCTTCTTCTCGATGTTTGTCTGATTTTGCTGATGACTTGATATTTTTGCCTTTCAATTCGAGCTCTTTTAGGAGAGCGGTAATTTGGGACCTTTCGTAATGAGAAAATATCATTGATTTATGTTGCTTTCGTCAAAAAAGGAAATTATTTTTTTTTTTACTTACTTTATTTCAGGCTTGCGAAGAATGTCTGAAACAATCTTGAATTCGGATGCAGATGGAATGATATCAGCTTCATCAGCAGTTGAACAATTTTTGTCGAAAAACGAGGTAACCAAACGGAATGTCATAATGATAAATTTGATTGCAATAAAATTGTATTTTTTTTATTTTATTTTTTTAATAAAAGAAAATTATTTGCCGGCTCGACTTATTGTTATTTCTTGACTTCTTGATATGCCAATTGGCAATTTGAATTGGCATTTCAGTTGTAAACAAATCGAAAAACTAATAAGAAACGTCTTGCTTTCCATTTTCCAGAAATTTCTACTTCCAGTGTTTTTCACACGGTGATGTCTGTCTTTCATTTTATCGCACAATTGAAGGTACACACTTTTTGTATTTCTGACAATTGTTGCAGAAAAATCTCTATAAATTCAAACATCAACCTCCCTAAATAGGCATCGATTCCACCTTATTATTGAGCACTTTTGAAATATTGAATTTGTATATTAAAAACATGCTTGCGAGTTGCGACTCATGAAAATAATTTTTAATAACTATAATCAACCACAACTATCTTCAAGTGTGTTTTGCCCTAAATTGCCATCCATATAATTATCGCATGTCGTTTGTTTCAATTTCGAAATTGACGACGACATCAGTTTTCGAACAAAAGTGTGACGGAGACAAAAAAGAATATTCGAAATTAAAAAAAAGGGAAGACTTTTTTTCTCTCATTCCCATTGAACTTTTCGCGAAGAAGTCTTCTTTTTTTTCATTTCATTTGATTTTCAATTTTAATTGCCCGATTGTCCGATGATAATAATAAAGATTAAACCTTTAAACTTGTCAAAATCAATTGTTCGAAAACTTATAAACATAAATAACCTAGTGAATAAGTGAATAACGCAAAATAAATCAAGAAAAAACACCAACAAAAGCATCACATTGCTCCCATAGAGGAGCTAAAGAAAGTGAAAAACTTTTTGGCCCCACATTCTGGGGCCAAACGACAGCTCTCAGCCACAACCTTAAGAAGCACCACCATCGGTCGTCGTTGTTGTCGTCAGACACGAAAAAAAAACTACGCCAAAAGATTGGCTTTATTTTGTTTTATCGAACTCGATATAAGACGTATAAAAAAAAAAAATTGCTTGAAACATTCTTGCTGACGAAAACGAAATATTTGTTGGTTAAAAGGACACGATTTTTGATTTCTATTGAAAAGACTTGTTTGTTTTGCTGTCATTTTGTGGTGGTGTGAATTTTGTTTTGAATTCGATTTTCTTTTGGTAAATTTTGTTCGAGCGCCAGTGGGAGCTTCAAAATTGATTGAAGCGTTAACCCACCAGTGCAATCGACTAATTTGATGGAAGAATTATGTACCTGGAGCCTCTAAATTTATCGCTAACGCAGATTAGTATTTTGGTGAAGAATCTGAACAAGAAAAACTACGCTCAGACTTGTGAAAGTTTGACCAAGGTAAGTTTTTTTTCTACTCAACTTTTGCATTGTTTCTGGAAATTCAAAAATATCAATCATTTCATAACAAATTATAAAGAAAAAAAAAAGAACATGACTGTTAGTCATTTATTGTCTGTGTTGTGTCGTCATTGGATGAGTTCTTTTGTTTCGAAAACGCTATCAACCAATGCTCATTTGGATCAGTTTTCTGGACACAAGAAAACTTTTGTTGGAATTTTAATGCGAATAGAATTGCATTTTTATTGAACTGGGATTAGTGTTTCTGAGAAAAGTGCAAAAATAATTAAATTTCGATCGCAAATAGCATACATTTGGAAATCTAATTAGAAATCGACTTGCATATGTATTAACGTACGATGTGCGATCAACGATATGAAAAGTGATGCCAATCTATAAGTAGCGAAGTATCTAAAGGCCCATTCACACTACCACGGGTTTCATTTTTAACCTTGTTTACAAAATGCCAAGAGTATTCTCTTCAAAAAACAGATCTTTTTTTATTTGACAGGTACTGTCAAGTTCTCATTTTCATATAACCATGTATCCGCTCTGAACTCTGAGTTTTCAGAACAAGCTGAACAGACTGAATAAAGTAAGCTCTGAACGTTCTGATTTGATTTTGAAATATAGACTATTTTTTATCACAAAATTAATTTTTTTTGCCATATCAACTTGCTTCCTTCACAATTTAAATTATTTTTAACATTTCGTTACCTTTACCACATCTCACATGCTTGACATTTCCTTGCTCATGAATTTTGCTCACAATGCTCGGTGTCTTTTTTCTAAGCGCGTTGTCCGAACTTTGAACATTGAAAAAAGTAACACAACTTGGATGCTCTGAACACACTGATCAAAAAATGAAACCATTTTCAGTTGGCAGTTCAAGCTTTGTTCAGATTTATAAAAGAAAGATGCCTAATAGAGTGGCGCGACATCTCTTGAAGAGTCAAGGCCTAAGTGGCTTGCTCTCATCAGCAATTCTCTAGGTGCGTGAGAAGAATTGGGGTGACCTACAATTTATCACCGATTCCGAACGGCTAAGTTGAGAAGCACTTTTGTCATGACAGATGATACTCTTGGAAGGTTTGTCAGTTCTTCGCAAGAGGCAGTACCCGTGAAAGATGAAATAAAAACTTTATGGTCACGAGTAGGACTCGAACCCACGACGTTCTGCTTCTGCTTTGGAACCAACGCACTTAACCACTAAGCCACGGGTAGCTCTACCAACTTACAGCCTTTTCAAAAGCTAGACGGAAAACACGAGTTTTCCCTGACAGACCTGTTTTTCAAAACATGTTACTGTGAAAACCAGTCAAAACCCATAAATGTGAAAGCATTCAGGTGTCTGTAATTCATTTAAGATCATACATATTTCTCCATCTCTCCAATAGCAAGAATAGATAGACATTCTGCTTGTGAAAAATCAAAAAAATACAAATGCAGGAATTTTCGAGGCGAGGCGTACATTAAAACTAACAAATTTTTGCATTCTGTAATAATTTCTACTAATGGCAAAGAAACAGAAATGTTGTATGAAAATAAGGAGAAGTTGACACCAAAGCTGTAAAACGTCACGTATGACCAGATTTCCAGTTTTAAACATTCAGTCGGTTTTACGTCTAGGGGGGCTTACATGGACGAGCATGGTCGACAACATTAACTCGATTAAAAGAAAACCGAATATCCGACTTTGCGTTCACATGAATCCTGATTTCAACATAATTATTTTAAAATGTTCAAGCAGTCGCAATAGGCCAACACGAAATTGGGCTCTTAAAATCATAATAAAATCATAAATGAAACTCTCGAAGAAGAAAAAAAAAGGAAAACAAATTGAAAATAAAAAAATAGATATGGGACGGAATGGTGGAGGTTTTTTGCAATTGTTTCCATTATTCCCGTATGATGTGAACGCGACCGAGACATTTACCAAATGAAATATAACACCGAAGTTTTCGAGCATCTGTTCACACAAGTTGTTTGGCTGGACGAGCTACCCAAGTTTTCAAAAAAACAAAAAAAAAACTGAAATCCGTCCAGCGGTTGTTTTTTTGTTCACATGAGCGATGGATTTTTCGAGCGGATCAAAATCCTGTCATTTTCTCATATAAGAAATGAGGAAACATGACATAATTTTCCCACCGAAAGAAAATATTTGCCATCGATTATAGCCAATGGAGACAGAATTTAAGACCTTATGTCACATTTATAAACTAGTTATTATTAAAAATCGCAACAACTTTTAAGTTTTTCATTCATTCAAACGTAAGTGTGTCCATTTAATTTAAGATCTACGGCAACTTCCTATAATTGTTCCTTCATGCTACCAACGAAATGAGTTGTTTCATCACTTCTGTAAACGTCAAGTATTTTTTTGTTCTTTCATTAATTTAATTTGAAACAAATAAAAATAATAGAAAATCTGAAATAAATTCAAAGAAATTCTCCTGGCGCTGAATGCTAAAAAAAACGTTCGAAACATTTTCCTTATGTTAATTTGGCATCACTAAATTTTGGCATTCTCTCGATAACATATGTGTGTCCTACTCTCGCACGTTTCGCTTATACCCACATACACACAGAAAAGGCCAATACAATAGACCTCTATCAAATCGCCAAATGCTGTCCTTTTTCTTTTTGCTTTTTTTTTCGCCGACGCCATGTTCATTTGAAGATTTTCTGCTGCGGTCCTTCGCGAAGTTTTTCATTTCGTCAAATTTAACACAAATATCTCATCAAAATGGATTTTAATCAAGACAAATTAAAAACCTAGCATTCAAAGCATTTGAATTCAGTAAAAATGTTTCGAAAAACGTTGAAAACGAACTAGAAATTTGCATTAATTTATTTGATGAATTTTTCTTCATTCTCTTTGTGTATTGAAAAAGACGAACGACTGCAAAAAGTGTATCAAGTGTAAAATAAAGTAAAAGGAAAAAACACTGAATTTTTCCTTCCTCTTCCAAATTGGAACTCCATTTTCAAGTGGAGCAAAAATCGAATTACAATAAATAAAAACTCATATTTCAAAAACTCAAATAAAAACTATTGGAAAATTGATCGTGAATAAATAAAAATAAAAAAAAAGAGTATAATAAAATCTATAACAAGAAAACAGAATTAAAATCGAAGGTAAGACCAAAAAGTTGGAGTAATAAAAGGGATTTTCTTTTTTTTTTTCATGTGTGCGTGGGGTATGTATACTTTTTTTTTTTGTTTTGTGATAAATTTTCTTCTGCTTGCGCGACTCCACTTCTACCATTCTTTAGCATCGGAGACGACGACGACGACGTTGTCTTCTTTTTCGCATGTCGCCTATTTTATAATTTTACCTTCGCCATTCACCATTTAGCCATCGTCATCTTTTTCATCTTGATGGTTTGGTAGACCATCTAATGAAAGGTGGCTCGTCGTACTCTTCTTTTAGTGCTTCCATGTCTGGTTATTTATCGTTTAATTGCAGGTCAACTGGTCATATTTTCTTTCCCTGTTTTTTTGCAAGTTTTTTTTTTCGAAATTAAACGAGACATCTCTTGGCTACTTCCACTTCCTGAGATTGCAGAAACATGTTTAAACTAGATCATTTTTTTTTTTTTTTTCGAAAAGAGAAATTGAGCAGAGTATAAAAGAAAACCTTTTAGCAGGTGTGTTTTATGTTTTATATTTCTTTTAAATTAAGAAAACCAAAGTCGCTTATTTAACCAAACAGGTTTCAGGAAGCAGGACCTGAAACTCTCAACTCAAAATTTGACAAAAAAAACTATCGAACAGTCGAAACACAGCAACAATTAACAAAATTACCAAGTAGCTCGCTCATATTCCCATAAATGATGTTCGATTCTAGAAAAAAAAAATAGACAAGTTGGTGCTTTTCCGATTGACTGGAATAATTGCTCAAGATTAATGACGATGATTCATTAATTTTTCCGTAGGCTGTACTATCCGGATACCCTGCTTTTTGAGTTGAGAATTTAATAAAACAGCTGGTTTGGGTCCCCAATGATTTTGCACACATAAATCACTAATCGTAGTGTTTGTAGCTTAGTGGTTAGGTGCGTTGGCTGCAAAGCAGAACGTCGTGGGTTCGAGTCCTACTCGTGTCCAAAGTTTTTATTTCATCTTTCACGGCACTGCCTCTTGCAAAGAACTGACAAAACTTCCAAGAGTATCAATCTGTCATGAAAAAAGTGCTTCTCAACTTAGCCGTTCGGAATCGGCGTTAAATTGTAGGTCCCCTCAATTCTTCACACGCACTTAGGGAATTGTTGATGAGAGTAAGCCACTTAGGCCTTGGCTCTTCAAGAGCTGTAGGGCCACTCTATTTAAATCAGTAATATCCAGATAGCAAATCCTACACCAACCTGATAGCGGAGAATCAGCTCTAGGCATCTGATTAAACTATTACAACTTCTTGACGTTTGTTTGTAAGCAGGCTGGTTCCGTAGACTTGGTAGTTTCAGTTGGGATAATGTGCTAGCTCATACCAGCGAAGAAGTCCTTCTTTGAAAGTCCTTTACTTATTTGAATCCCAATCCATGTTACCACGATCTCAGGTTGAGATCCTTGTGGCTTTGACAAGCCAAGCTCTGTTCTTCTTTTACGTCCTCTAATCATCGAAAACAATCAGTTTATATTCCTTTCAAGTGAGATTTGAATCCCATTTGTTTGGCCAAACCTAAGGAACAATGGTCACTGTCATGTGCATGTTCATTCTTTCATGTGCGGCATTGACAAATTCCGACAGATTCGCTAATGGAAATAGGTGTAACGTAACGACTTTTTGGCATTTGAGTGACTCTTCAGTCATAACGTGTCTACAAATTATCTCAAGGAAAATCCTCTTAAGAAATAAGTCCAACGCAATATCCTCAAGCAACGTGTGTGTCTCTGGAAGTTGAGGCGCGCATATTCTAATTATAACTAATTGATCAACGCAATTACCTTAATCTGTCGTCAATCGACGTCACACATTTGAAATACACTCATTTATTTTCCTCTTAAAAATAAAAACAAGTTGACTTAGAATCAGGAAAACGATAATAAATAGAGCAAAACAAATAAACAAAACCCGCCCATTTATAGTTTCATAATCAAAACAAAGCGATGCGATAATAATATCAGAAATAATTTTAACCATTTCCACTCAAAAGATTAGTGTTTAAAGTCTGTTTACATTGTATATGTCACTTGTCTAGAGTTGAAGGTACACAAACATTAATTATTGCAACTTAAATCAAAACATCGAAACAATTAGGTGGTTTATTATACATACTTACTTACATATCCCAATCTATGTAGAATCTCAGCCTGAGACACAGCAGTTTCCCATCGGGATCGATTGCTTTTTCAGGTCGTCGAAACCAAGCTCTGGTATCCGCAGTTACTTGTCCTTTATACCTCAGGTTCGATCTTCCTGATCGTCTCTAAACTGGGAGCTGCGAAGAGAAGACTTTCTTGTGTGGAGCGTTGTCGTTCATTCACTCGATCAGCCAATGTATGTAGTCGTCTTTTCTTGGCTTTCTGGACTAAATCCACATTTTGGTTCAGCTTGTACAGTTCGCGGTTGAAACTTCTCCATTCGCCATCGTCGCACACGGGACCGACCCGTCGAAGAATTTTTCTTTCGATAGTTCCCAGTATCAATTTCCACACTCGGCGCCACCCTAGAGTAGGATTGGTTAATTCAAAGTTTTGTATTGCAGACACTTTGTCTTTCGAGTGGGGAGTTTTGAACCCAGTTGTTTTGCCAAACCGAAGCAGCAGCGGTTCGCTAGGGTAATTCTTCTTCTAATCTCCACTAAGGTGTCGTTTGTGGGATTGATGTTTGGTCCAAGGTAGGTTAACTCCTTAACGACCTCGGAATTGCTGCTACCAAGATTTACGTTTTGTCCTAGGCGCTGGACAGGTGTTGCTTTGTTTGTTAATAGCATGTACTTTGTTTTGTCCTCATTTACTTCAAAACCAACGAAATTTCACATGTTCTTCAATCGCTTTGAAGGCCTTAAGTACAGCTCACTAGGATCGACCGATGATGTCTATGACGTCCTCATTGGCTAGGAGCTCGTTGGATTTGTTGAAGATCACTATCTGCTCCAGGACTATGTTGATGAAATCACATGATCGCATCTCCTTGTCTAAACCCTGCGCATGTTTGATACAACTCGGATGAGCTGATACCCATTGCAGACTGCATTGCGTATTGTTTAGCGTCATACGGCACAGCTGGATCAGATTGTTCGGGATCCAGAATTCAGTCATCGCAATCATAAACTCTTGGCGGTGGATGCTATCATGAGCAGCTTTGAAGTCCATGAAAAGGTGGTGGTTTTCGAATTGAAATACGTTGGTCTTTTCTAGGATTTGCCTCTGTGTGAATATTTGGTCCATCGTTGTTCTGCCTGGCCTAAAGCTACACTAATTCGTGCCGAATATTGTGTTGCAAAACGGTCTAAGACGATCACACAGTAAGTGGGATAGGATTTTGTATGCAACATTAAGCAGGGATATGCCTCGGTACGCTACGGGCACAGCATATTTAATGTCTGTTCAATGTGAATGCCACTAGACATTCACTGCGCATTCAAGTGCCTTATGTTCAACATCGTGTATCAGCTACCAGCTGACAAGAACATGTATCATTTGATGTATAGACTTTTCCGGACTTTCGTAAGTTTCAGAATTTTCAGATATTAGAAATGTTGGCTTCGATCAATAGAAGTATGTTGTTGGATTCAAAACCTCATCGAAATTGTTGCTAGGTCGAAAAGTGTCATAGTTTTAACAGTTAAAGCCTTCAATGCACACAACATTGCTATACTCGATTGATTTTTACATCTGTTTCGATCGACAAGATCAGCGCACTTTTGAGCAGTCTTCAATGCCAAAATCCATTGCTTTAGTTTTCTCGTGCTTTGCAATTCAAATTGGAATACACCCGTCGGCTGTTGCCAACCTCTTAAAACTTAAATCAAAACAATTTCGTCTTGCTATCAAGAAAACACTGATTCCATAAACTTCATTTTCTCACATGTTTCACAAAAAAATATAAAAAAAAAAATAATTTATGTCTTTTTATTCGTTCTCAGTTAATTGACGAATTTGGCCTTGAAGCAGATCGCCATTGTCTGCGTTGCCTATTCTCAAGTGTTAATTTTACCGATCCAACGTGTACACCGTTTCACTGCAAACTACTCGGCATTGAACTCAACAAACAGCTCGACAAGACTCCAGCAATCTCGAACATTTGCTTCTCAGTCGATCACTGTTTTCCATCGCAAAAGGTAAATATTAATCAAATCAACCAAAACATCCTTATCGATTTTTCTTTTTTCTTTAGACTTTAAATCCATCACCAAATCTACTAGCCCAAATAACTCAAGCAACTGGCGTCTCGAAACTCAGTGAAGTGATCGTTGCTCTTGCTCTCACCCATTCGACCAATGTTGAGATTCAGACCAACGCTAGAGACCATTTAAAACGAACGATACCACAGCTCATCGAATCATATACCAATAACGAATCCGCCACACCAACCGAACGTAGTCTCAACGATATTCTCCCGAATATACTTCAGTTGATTCTATCACTCTTTCGCAAAGAAACCTTCACCCTTTACGGCCTTAACGAGCAACTCTATAACAAATTCATTCATAAGTTGCGGGAAGACTTTCCCCGCGAAGGTGTTCCATTAGTATTGTCACCATTCCTGTATCAGAGCCATCACCAAGAAGAGCTACCAATTGAAGAAGTTTATGATAACATAGCGGAAACGCTCAAACAGGCCAACAATATTATGGACACATCCTGGATTAATTTAATCCTGGAAATCGGCTATGAATTTACATCAACCGTCGACGAATGCAAAAATCATCTTCGCTGTGGACGTGCAGACCTCCAGACACAAGATGTCGCTAAAATTATTGGATTAATGTGCCGCACGCACACCTCACTGCTTGATTGCAATGTAAATCTACCAACACCGGCGAATTTCTGGCCCGGACAAAATGCTGGCAATAATAATGCAAGCAATAATAATGACACAACAACTGGAACCACGGGAACCGGTGGCAATAATGCCAATGATCCCAAGAAAGACACCAAAGTATCGCAGGCATCGAGCGATACTACTCAGACCTGGAAACCGGATATTTTTGTGCAGGCACTGAAGGAGATTGTTCCCAATTTGCCATGGAAAGAGGTGTGTTTCGCCCTCGATCACCATGAATTCATAATCAAAGATCGCATCGGTCTGAATTTGCTTCTAACTATTTTCCGGTTAGGAACACAATCGAGTGTGTTCCCAACAGAATGTGTCTACCGTCATTGGCAGAATGTCGAGGGGCAGTTCTCGCTGATTTCTATGATGCTCAAGAATGCCGATTTATTCTCGTTTGCCGACTACATTTTCACTCCTGTTCCGGTGGAGCTGTTGAAAACCCCCCCGGAAACTGACAACAAAGAGATTGCCACATGGAAGTCATTGCATTTAGTCGAAGTGCTGTTGTATTTAGGCGAGAATGGACCCTACACACCAGTCACAGACATATTCAAATTCCCAGCTCAACATTGTCCAGACGTCTTAGTGCTGGCGCTGCTGCATCTCACAACTCCAATCACTGGCTTCCGTCAGGAGCTCTTCAACAATCTAATTCCGACATTCATTGCGAATCATCCCAACTCGGCTGTGATTCTGCATCACGCTTGGAATTCGACAAACTTTGCAATGCACCTACGCCCGACCATCATGCACGCCATGTCCGACTACTATTTGCGCGGTGAAAATGATCAATCGCGGTTATCACGCATCCTAGACGTTGCTCAAGATCTCAAAGCACTCTCCAGCCTACTGAATGCCAGGAGTTTCATCTTTGTCATTGATTTGGCTTGTCTGGCTTCGAGACGAGAATATCTCAAGCTCGAGAAATGGCTCAGCGACAAGATTCGTGAACACGGAGAGCCCTTCGTACAGGCCATAATAAAATTCCTCCAGCGTCGCTGTCCCCAGATAACTGGAGCTAAAGTACCCGACGATCAGATACCAAAAGCTGCTCAGCTTCCACATGAAACTTTGACCACAATGTTAACCTGTTTGCAAGCCTGCGCAGCCAATGTATCGCAGGATCTCTGCGATGTGATTATCCAAATGACGTCCAATTGCAATCTAATTGCCAACAAGGCACGTCAACAGCAACCACCACCACCAGGTGTCATCCGAACACATCGTGGCATCGAACCGCCTCCGTTCAATGCAAATCTAAATGCGCAGCAGATGTTTGGACCATCTGTGGACACTTTGTCGAATCTGAGCACAAACATTGCTGGTTTAAATTTGGGTGGTCCCAATGGGTCATTCAATTTCGGCAACGTTCTGGGAAACCTGGTCTCCACGCCAGCATCGCCTTCGCGCTTGATGAATGCCGCCCCATCGAATAGTCCCTATCCGATGACAATGGCCTTACAAGCTCCGCCAAATGCCAACAACATTGGACGCATTCCGCCAACTCCCAATGCCACTCAGGGAGTCATTGCTGATCTCGGCCAACCAGTCTCAAAGGAAGTTGAAGATGAAGCCAACAGCTACTTCCAACGCATTTATAATCATCCGCCGCATCCAACTCTGTCCATAGACGAGGTTCTTGATATGTTGCAACGTTTCAAGGAATCAAACATCCGACGTGAGCAGGAAGTCTATCAATGTATGTTGCGTAATCTCTTCGAGGAATATCGCTTTTTCCCACAGTATCCGGATAGGGAACTGCAGACAACCGCGCAGTTGTTTGGTGGCATCATTGAACGCAATCTAGCACCGACTTGCTTCACTCTCGGCCTAGCGCTTCGTTGTGTTCTCGACGCTCTCCGAAAACCGGTCAATTCAAAGATGTACTATTTCGGAATCACTGCACTGGATAGATTCAAAACACGTCTCCGAACATACAACAAATACTGCGAGTTTATCAGATCTATTCCGCACTTCCAGGAGTTTCCACCGTTACTCATTCAGTACGTAGAATGTGGCTATATGGAACAAGAGCCACCGAACAAAGGCCAGGGAAGCGTCCTACCCGGATCGATGTCTCAAATCATGCCCAGCCAACCGGGGCCGGGACAACAAGCTGCACCCGATGCACTCTATCGCAGTAACTCCGTTACCGGAAACATCGTAACCACCCCGGCTCAACAGAAGCCAATGGTCGTGACTCGTGTCAAGTCAATAGCCAATGCAACCAACATCGACACATTGCTCGAAGCAAACGAGGAGAAAATTACCGTTCCTCCAGAAACCGTACAAGACAAGACGGCATTCATTTTCAACAATCTCAGCCAGTTGAACATTCCGCAGAAATGTGAAGAGATCAAGGATCTCATGATCAAAGAATACTGGCAATGGCTATCACAATATCTGGTCCTCAAACGTGCCTCCATGGAATTCAATTTCCATACGCTGTATTTCAATTTCTTGGACGCTCTCAAGAATCCTGAAATAAACAAGTACGTGACTAAGGAAACTTTGCGCAACATCAAAGTCCTACTGCGCTCCGATAAGGGCATGATTAATTTCTCCGATCGGAGTTTGCTTAAGAATCTCGGCCATTGGCTGGGAATGATGACACTCGGTCGGAATCGGCCAATTCTTCAGGTGGACTTGGATTTGAAAGCTCTGCTTGCCGAAGCCTATCACAAGGGCCAACAGGAGTTGCTTTTTGTTGTTCCGTTTGTTGCAAAGATTCTAGAATCCAGTGGCAAATCGAAGGTATTTAAGACTCCTAATCCCTGGACCATGGCGATTATGAATGTCCTCGGTGAATTACATCAAGAACCGGAACTTAAATTGAATTTGAAATTTGAAATCGAAGTTCTCTGCAAAACTCTCAATATTGAACTTAATAAATTGAAGCCCATTATATACCTGAAGGATCCAAGTCGGTCAATGGGTGTCGAACATCAAATGTCCCAGCCCAAGGTCAAGGCCATTGAAGCTGTCAGTGTGGCTCATCAACAGCAGCAGCAACAACAACAGCAACAGCAGCAACAACAGCAGCAGCAACAGGTCCAACAACAAGTCCAACAACAGGTCCAGCAGCAAGTTCAACAGCAAGTCCAACAGCAAGTTCAACAGCAAGTTCAACAGCAGGTCCAACAGCAACAACAGCAGCAACAGCAACAACAACAACAGCAAGCAATAGCCAGCGCTATCGACGTGGACCAGTCAATGGTGATGAACAATACCTCAACAACGAACCCATCTCCAAGCATCGGTAACGAGAGTGCCGGACACATCACCATAACTGCTCCGGAACCGCGATTCAACTACGTCGACATCAATGTCACAAATTTCTCACTGATTGCCCAGCATGTGGTTATTTCTCCAAATATTGCCATCATGCACACAAATCCCAATTTGAAGCACATCGTCTTGACCGCCATCGAACGGACCATCACAGACTGGCTACAGCCGGTAGTTGATAGAAGTGTTCGTATTGCCTCCAGCACGACTGAACAGATTGTTCGCAAAGATTTCGCTTTGGACCCAGACGAGTCGCGTATGCGCACCGCAGCCCATCAAATGGTGCGTAATTTATCCGCTGGAATGGCAATGATCACCTGCAAGGATCAACTTACCCAAACTCTGAATGTGAATATTAGGAAGGCTTTCCTCGCGAACATAACAACAACTCCACAAGGACCACAGTATCAGGATATCGACGCCGCTGCCATTCAATTGACCAACGACAATGTGGAGCTGGCTTGTGCTTTTGTACAGAAGACTGCAGCCGAAAAAGCTGCTCCCGAGGTCGACCGTCGCTTGGCACCGGATTTCGAGACAAGGAAAATGGCCCGTGAGGAGGGAAGGTAAGGCTTTTCTTAGTGATATAGTGTCAGTATCAATAATAACTGAAATCAATTTCTAGACGCTACGTTGATGCTGAAACCCATGCTTACCAATCTGAGAGAATGCCCGAACAAGTGCGCCTCAAGGTTGGCGGAATTCCAGCCAATCAATTTGCCGTTTACACTGAATTCGCAAGAAACATTCCCGGATTCCAACAGATGTCTGAGCGTGATGCCGCTCTATTCCTTCCAAAGACCACAATTCCGGTAAGCTTTTGGCTCCGCCGTCATCTAAGAAAAGAAATAAGTTTTATTTTTATGTTCCTTTAGCAGGATGTTCCGTTTGGAAATGACGAATTGGGCCTGATGTATGCCGAACTGGCAACCCGTATGGAAGGATTCCTCAACAACACAGTCAACGTCTCAACTCTTCAAGTCCAGGCCAGCAAAATGCACGCTCTGCTCACGGCATTGATGGTAACTCGTCGCATACGCGACAACGAAAGCGCTTTAAATCTGCTCACACGGGTTGTCGAGGGCCTTGTTGAAGGCCTTGTGAACATACCCGAACATGAGGTGCACATGAAGCTCTATCGTGACGTCCATTTGCGCATCTTGAGTCTGCTGCAGACAGCATTTGGCACTGTTGCCACTGAACGTGCTGTGACCAAGTGTATATTTGAGATCCGCGAAGACGTTCGCTGGAACGTTGAAGCAATCAAACTACTGATTTCATCACACATGGTCAATGTTCAGCAATTGGACATTCTTCTGCGCGATGCCATGGACAATGGTAACAACTACATGGCAGTGACATTTGCAATGCAACTGATGGAACGTCTGCTTGTCGACGATCGTCCTAGTCACATTGTGCCCGAGAGTGAGTTTATCGGAACAATTGAGATGCTGGCCCGTCTGCCTCAGCATCGTCATCGGTATCCAGAAGCTCTGACACACATGATTGAGATGCTATGGGGCAATCACGATTCAAACAGTTTCATGGCCGAACGGTACTCGACTGGAGCAGCACAATACATTCACACCGGATTGTCTCATGTAAGATTTACGATTTGATTTGATGTAAATAGAAAAATTCTCAAATGTCTTCTTTTCTTTCAGTCAAATGAAGTGGATGATCCGCCAGGTCTTCAAGAGAAAACCGAATTCCTTCTCAAGGACTGGGTGTCGATCTACTCCCAATCGAACAATCTCTCACGCGAGACAAAGAACTTTGGAGCATTTGTTCAAAAGATGAATTTGTATGGAATACTCAAGACAGACGACTTGATTACACGATTCTTCCGCCAAGCGACACAATTTTGCATTGATTTGGTCTATAGAATTCTCAACGATCAGTCACACAATCCAGCGGTAGCCAAGACAAAGATTTTCCACTGGATCGATGCATTCGTCCATTTGATCGCTCTGCTTGTGCGACACTCTGGCGATCAGGGTAACCCAACAACGAAAATCAATTTGCTCAACAAAGTTCTCGGCATTGTACTGGGAATTCTGTTGCAAGATCAGGAAATCCATGGCAGTTCATTCCAGCAATTGGGCTATCATCGATTCTTCATAATGCTCTTCCTCGAATTGAGCTCACCCGATGCTGTGCTCGAGTCGTTGATGCAAAGCATTGTTACCGCTTTCTCGCACACCTACCACCTTCTGAATCCATCTCGTGCTGCAGGCTTTTGCTATGCCTGGTTGGAGTTGATTTCCCATCGAATTTTCTTGGGTCGTATTCTAGCCCAGATTCCCCAACAAAAAGGATGGCCGCTCTATGCTCAACTCCTGATGGATCTGTTCAAATATTTGGCACCGTTCCTCCGCAACGCCGAACTAGCCAAACCAGTGCAAGTCCTCTACAAGGGAACTTTGCGCGTTCTGCTGGTTCTTTTGCACGATTTCCCGGAATTCTTGTGCGATTATCATTTCGGCTTCTGTGATGCCATACCTCCAAATTGTATTCAAATGCGCAACATCATTCTGGCCGCGTTCCCAAGGAATATGCGCCTGCCCGATCCTTTCACACCCAACCTGAAGGTTGATATGTTGCCTGATACTGCAACAGCTCCAAAGATTTTCTCCAACTACGTCGTCAACATTCAACCAGCCAATTTCAAGAAAGATCTCGATTCATATCTTAAGGCACGAGCTCCAGTCACTTTCTTGTCGGAGTTCAGAAGTCATCTGCAGATTTCCAATGAGCCAGGTTCACGCTACAATATTCCTCTTATGAATGCACTTGTGCTTTATGTTGGAACACAAGCTATTGCGCACATTCGGTAAGTTTTTTTTTTTTTGTAAAAATTCAATTAATCAAAGACAATCATTGAAATTCATTTGCAGGAGCAAAAACTTCGTCCCCAACACGTCGAATATAGCACACAGTGCGCATATGGATATATTCCAGAATTTGGCTGTTGACTTGGACACCGAAGGACGTTATCTCTTCTTGAATGCAATTGCCAATCAATTGCGTTATCCCAATAGCCATACGCACTACTTCAGCTGTGCTGTTTTGCATTTGTTTGCAGAAGCTAATTCGGAAGCCATTCAAGAGCAAATTACTAGAGTTTTACTTGAACGATTGATTGTCAATCGTCCACATCCATGGGGTCTATTGATTACATTCATTGAGTTGATTAAAAATCCAATATACAAATTCTGGGATCATGATTTTGTTCATTGTGCTCCGGAAATTGAAAAGTAAGTGCAATGGCTTTTATAGGCTTATAGGGTTCGTCTTGCAACGGACAAGAGTCTCGAAAGAGAATCGAAATGTTCAGAACTTATCAAAGAAACCTTCTCTATTTGCAGTCTCTTCAAATCTGTGGCTCGCTCATGCATGGTCAAGTCGAATCACCCTCAACAGATCTCGAACTTGGATGGTGAAATTCAGGAAATTAACTAGCCACTAATTTCCCATGCGAGTAGATCTTCAAAATCCGCTATCATGGCATAAGATAATTGAAAAAGGACAAAATACAATTTTTTTTTTTTTACATTTGTTTAATTTTGTAAGTAACAATTTTATGGAAGAGAAAAACGAAAAAAATAAGAAACAAACAAAAAAGTATATAAATCGGTGTATGATAAATTAAAATTAGAAAATTAAACAAATCAAGAACAACAACAACTGAGCAACCCAAATTAACTTTGTAAAAATATAAAAAAAGTGAATAATATAATAGTTACAAAATTAGTGTAATGAACAATTTTTAATAATAACAATAAACAAAAAAATGAATAAATTGTAACAAATTTAAATTTGTCTCGTTGATCATCTAAAAAAAAAAAAAACAAAAACAAAAACCAAACTAAATGATATGTAAATATTTTAAAACGTACATAATTTAAACGAAAAAAATATTAAAGGTCGTCGGCGTTACAATTACATTCATAAATTTGTTTTGTAATTTGTAATTGGTTCAGTTTTTATTTACGCTTCTACTTCTTTCGTTTGTGAAAAGAAGAACAGAAATAATGTTTTTTTTTTTCATTTCCTCATGTTTTTTTTATAAATTTTATGCATAAAATGTTCTTTTTATTTTAATCTTTGTACACTCTTTTTTTTTTAATAATTAATTATAATTAATTACAACTGATACAATGTCGAACATATAAAATTAGTGAATTCAAAGAGAAAACAAAAGAAACACATAATTCATTAAGAGGAAACTCAGTATAGATACAAAATTAACAAAAGAACACAAACGAATTCCTCGACTACTTGGAGAGTTAGATTTTATATATAAATTCTTGTTAAAGAAACAAAATAACAACAAAACATAGATCTTAATATTACAAAGAAATACAAAAATCTTAACAGCATTATAAGACTTCTTTTCTTTTTTCTTAAAATCACGTTGTTAAGTTATCAAATTCAACTTCTTTATTATATCTAATTATATAATTTTGTTGCAGTAAATTCTTACTTTGGTTAATAAGAGTGATTGAAGATACATAAGCATTGAGGAATTCTTTGCTGTAGGATAATTTTCTGAATGTAAAATGTAATTGTAAAAAAAATAATAAACCGAAAACAAATCAAATGAAAAAATATAAAAAAAAAACGAAGCAAAAAGAAAACATGGGAAAAAGATGAAATTAAAAAATATACTATAAGGTAATCTACTAACATAAAAAAAATATAAATAGCAAAAAATATTAAATCCATGGCTTTTATTTGAATCGGATTGGGATCGAATGGACATTGGTTGTTGCTGGCTTGTGCTGTTTGAAATCTTTTGACATACTCACAGAATGCTTGGTATACATCCTTCGCTTTTAATATTATTCAGCATTGTCGTATCCGATCGTAACAAAATTCTATCCGATTTGTACGAAACATACGAATTTTAATATCGTCATAACCGTTCCGACTGGTAAATCGTACATACCTCAGAAAAAAAATTCAAATTTGTGTTTAAATTCCAAAATCAGAGCAACGCATCAAGATTTCATGCGGCGAAAAGCAAAAAATTCAACAAACTGCGATGCATAGCGATTATTTTTTTTGTATGCGTCTCTGAGTGTTCCGACAGCTTAATAGGACTTTTCCCTTTTGACAGCGCATAAATTTCGACCAATCTCAACTGTCATTTGATCGTTCGTAGAGGGCAAACAAAGCGCGAACTGCATACAATTTGATTTTTTGTTGTAATTTTTCTTAATATTTCAATAATTAGTGTCTAAAACAAGTTTTTTTTATTCGGGAAATGAAGATTTTATTGTACGCAAGAGATTGGATGCAAAAAGAAGGAAGTTGGACAACAAAAACCAAAAACACAGCACTAAGAAGGCATTTTCTTGTACATTTTAACACAAAAAAACGAATGAAGAAGATAAAATAGTAAACTTTTAACTTTAATAAATGAAAAATTTTCATTAATTATACAGGAAAATGTATGTTTTATATTTCTTGTTTAATGAATTTTGACCTAAGTGAAGTTGTTTGCCCTCCATTACAACAAGACGTCATCTCGTTTGACGTTTCCCGCCGGTACTCTATTGTGTCGGAATCGGAACATTTGCGGAATGACATGCGTTAAAATACGTTAATTCCTGTACCAAACGGATACCATGAACAATCAGGGGCCTGATTATGGGATTCGCGGCGGATCGTTTTCAATTCGACCTCTCAAATTCGACTCGCGTCTTTTTTCCATATTAACGAATTCGCGGCGGAACGAAACAAATTTTTCCAATATTCCAGTGATTTGACATTTTTGGTTTGACTATTTCTATAACTGGTCGAATTCAAAACGAAGAAGGCGAAAGCGAAAGCAATAATTGAAAAATGTCAAACTCGCTAGCAAAACGATTCGTTGCGAATCCCATAATCAGGCCCTAGCCCTATCGAGGTATTTTTCGGAACGGAAAATTTTCCGTAACGCAAATATGTCGGAGCTTCAATTTGTATTCGAGCTAATTGTCATCGGACAAAAGTATGGCAACCAACATTTTTCAGTCTGCACAGCTTCAAACACAACTTAAAAAAAAAAATTCCGCAAACAATTTTCTGCGGACTAATTGGAAATCAAACTATCAAAAATGAATGAAAATAGTCATCGCACCACATTGTTACTCATCGTACTGCGTGACTTCATATCGGAAAAAATTCCGAATTGTAAGTTGGAAGAATACCTCGAAGCAAAATTTGTCCGAAATGTACAAAATCGGACAAAATTCCGCTCCGAAAAATACCTCGATAGGCAGAATATGTTACGATCGTAATTTTCTCCGAACGGATACGACGATAGGGCTGATTAAACTGACAAATCAGGGGCCCAACTCTGTAATTCCTTAAGAAAGCCAATCCTATTCGAATCTGGGGCCGAATTACGGCATCCGTTATCGAATAATACGATACTGAATTGCGTATGTTTGGCATTACCTCTCATGATATCGAGCTTCTAGTACAATAATTTAAATTCTCTGCTCAGCTATCGAGCGTAATTTCATTCGACTCGATAAAACTATTACATTTTTTTATTCTTAAACGATACGTGACCTATCGAATGTCATAATCCCAATGAGGTTACTCGATCGTTCGATAACTGATGAGACTCACTCACTCGATAATGGATTCTGTAATTCGGCCCCAGATTTTCCATTACGAAGGGAACTTGTAATAGATTTTTCGGGGTTCGTAGTCTTGAAAAACGAGCCCACAAAAAAAATTTAAACTCTTTCAGAAATCATTTCTTTTCTTAATTTTTAACATACAAGAAATTAATTGTATGGTTTGAATGTTCGAAATACATGCGTTTAGGACAAGAAATATCGATTTTAACATATGATTATTTTTTTGTTTCTAAATATAAAATTCTTAATAATTGTCCCTTTTCGTGTCTGCAAAAAAAAAAAAAAACGAGTCAAACGTGATAAAATGAGTTCCGGATTCAAGGAAGAAAAAACGAGTCCATTTTGACTGTAGACTCCATGTGATAACACTGTAATAAAAACTCTTTCGCTTGTGAATCCGCCAATAAAAAGCCGTCGGATTTCAACTCACTAGCAAATTCGCCTTCGAATTCGTTAATTGGTCGAATTTAAAACGAAGAAGGCGAAAGCGAAAGGAATAATAAGGCCAGTTCCACTTAACAACATCTCACTGAGATCTCAATGTCACTTTGACTGAGGCAAAATCATTTGGTATAACAAAATTCTCAGTTCTCATTGAGATAAAATGGTTACCTTACAAATTGTTGTTGCGCATATGTGAGAAATCGAATCCAAAAAGTTTTATCTCAGAAATCTCAGAAAAAAATCTGAATTCTCAGCTGAGATTTTTTGTTCCGCCGTTAAAAAATCTCTGAGATCTCTGAGATCTCAGTGAGATGTTGTTAGGTGGAACTGGCCTATTGAAAAATCTCATAGTCGCAAAGCAAGACGATTCGCCACGAATCCCAAAATCAGGCTCCTGTTTGAAATCTTTTGACATGGACACGGAATGCTTGGCATATCTACATCCTTCGCTTTTAAAATAACGAGAGTCAAAACTGTGCGTTATTAAACTGACAAAACAGAAGTTATTCGGCCTTATTAGGTTATTACCTTATCCGATCGGAGCAAAATTTTCTCCGATTCGTACTATTGCTACCCCCTTCCGACAGGTCAATCGAAAAAATCTACGAAAAAAATTGAGATCTGCGTCGGAATTTAAAATTCAGCCCTATCGTCGTATCCGTTCGGAGAAACTTAAGATCGTAGAAAAGTTCCGATCGTAACATTTATTTTGTTCATAGTATCCGTTTCGTAAAGGAAATATTAACGTATAATAACGCATGTCGTTCCGAAAATGTTCCGACACAATTTAGCTGTCGGAACAATCGGAGACGCATAAAAACATATTTGGTAAACATCGCATAGCGTTTGTTGAATTTTTGCTTCTCGCCGCATGAAATCTTGATGCGTTACTCTGAGTTTGAAATTTCAACGCAAATTTGATTTTTTTTCTGAGGTATGTACGATTTAACAATCGGAACCGTTAGGACGATACCAAATTCGTATGTTTCGTACAAATCTGATAGAATTAGTTACGATCGGATACGACGATAGACATAGAGATGGTTGAGAGCGATTTCATGCGATGCATTGCGATTAGTTACATATTTACTTTTTTGTCCGATTGTTTCCGAAAACAAAGCAAAACAACAACGCTTTATTTTATATACGATTCGGGAACGGTAAGGAAATAAAACTTCCGATCGGACATTTCCTTCATTTCCTTCAATCGAAGAATTCTCCGATCGGGTACGGTTAGAAGGCTGATTGAATTTTTTTTTCTCAATTAAATTTAAAATAAATAAGAAAGAGCTATGGACAGCAAGAATAAATGACTTCAACATTGAACAGAGGAGAAGAAATCAACATTTATACTCATCCAAAGAATAGGACCTGTAAGGAGCAATACTCCGAGTAACTAATGGCAGTATTTGCACAGTTGATCTTGTTTTCAAACTGTTTAAATAATTAATTTTATTCATAAAATTATTAATTCAAAGTTTCAAACGATTCAGTCGAATTCTCATTAGCGTCATTTAGCGTCAATTCGTTAAACGATGACGATGATCATTTAATCTTAATAATTATTTTGAAAGGGAGATTAGGAACAAATAAAATAATTAGAGTGGTGCGACAGCTCTTGAAGAACCAAGGCCAAAGTGGCTTACTTTCATCAACAATTCTCTAGGTGCGTGTGAAGAATTGAGGGGACCTACAATTTAACGCCGATTCCGAACGGCAAAGTTGAGAAGCACTTTTTCATGACAGATTGATACTCTTGGAAGTTTTGTCAGTTCCTTGCCTGAAATGTGCAAGAAGAAGATTATGCTTTGAAATCTTATTGGGCTTTCGTCATCTTGAAAAAAAAAACAAGCGGGCCCATTTAGGTTGTAAACATTGTGAGTTTTGTAGGTTCGTCAGCACCTAAAGGCGGTTACAAACCATTGCGGATTTGGTACTCAACCAACAAGCTTCTCCGACATCTTTTTCCCTAGCTAGTTGTTTGAGGTCCCCTTCCACTTGCGTGCGCTTCTTTAGTCGAAGTCTTTCTCTACTACTCTACTCCCTTGGGGTTTGAGTTGAAAACTTTGCGGGACGGAGCATTGACTAAGTAAGGCAAGCGCTGCACTTTTACCCTCTTGACCAGGTTAGTGCCCTTGTGCAACCGTACAGTTCTGTGTTGTATCTTCTTATCCAGTCTTATCAATGAATGCGGGTCCAAAAATTGTCCGAAGAACTTTTCGCTCGAAACAATCCAGTGTCTTCACCCACCTTCGTGAAATTCCGTGCCTCTGCACCATATATGTAGCAGAACTGGGAAGATATTAAGATAAGGGTCTTATATATGGACAGGGACACTATAGTTGCTCGCGAAACGACTCTGCTGGTCAATTCACTCCGCAAACCAAAGTAACAGCATTGTTCTGTCTGTATTGATAGAGATAGTGGAGCAAAGGTGACGTTTTATCCAATACGTCGGCGTTGGGTGTCAGTTATCAGTTCAATTACGAAGATTGTGTATTTAGACGTCAGTCTGGTGTCCAGTTGAGCTTTCATTTTACTTGAGAGTAACTCAAATGGAAAACTCAGAGCTGAACTTAAAACTGATGGGCTTTGCATCAGTTTCAGTTAAAGTTTTAGCATTTCAACATCAATTCGATTTTTGATTGAATGTACCCAAAGAGAGGTTTGATTAAAATATCGATGTCGTCATTGTAACGTGGCATTTAAAAAAAGAGGTAAATTATCTTTACTTTCATCTATCCGTCTACCTGACTATCTTTCGTTAAGAACTTCTTGTCATTCTTCCTTCTCAAGATTTCAAGCATTTGCATTTTCTTCAGCCAATCATAAAATTAAATAATTAATAGCTAATATGGGCCAGGATTTAAAGTCACTAATCGGTATGTTGTCCTTATTTTTACTTTCTCTGGATTACAACAACAATTCTGGAATATAAACTAGCAAATTTCCATCTTCAATTCTAGAATCTGATTCAATTCCTTTCTTTTTTTTTCAATTTTCTAAAAAGAACTACCAATCATTGGAGTAATCAAAGCTCCAAACTGTTTATACTACGTCTCTTGTCCACTTAATTACAGCTTCGACTGTTAACTCTATTCCAAGTTATTATGTGATCTGCAAATAAAAATCCCCAACCATAATGCATGCAGCACGAAAACTCGTTTATCTGGCCACCTACCCTTCCCTTCTAACCCTCCACAACCAACCAAAAAATACCCACCCGTCGTTGTTCAAGTGAAACACACAACCAAAAATATAGAGAATGAAAAAAAAGCCATTTCAAAATAGGTATGCCCGGTTTCAACCCGCCCCAAACCCTTCTTCAAACCATAACTAACAAAAAAACCGACCGCCACACGGATCAACCAACCAACCAACCAACCGACCGACAGACAGACCAACAAAAAAAACCACCTACAGCTCCATTGCTACTATATACTCATAAGTAATATCACATCACAAACCTATAAACCTTTTACATAATGTACCTATCTAACACACTTTTCCCTCTATGTACCGTTCGTTGTTGGATACCTCTACTTACATAGCGCAAAAGTATATAATAGCCACACCACTCAACAAGAAAAAAAAACACACCAAGAGAATTACTGAAAGACACGTTTTAGTATCCAAGTGCCAGTTCGCCGCTCTCCCGTCCCCGCCTCCGCCCGTCATGCTAGCACAAACGGAAGCCCCATGGTTCCAAGCACCGCACTCTACCAGCAATATCTGGATCTTTTTTCTATGTACTTTACCAACTAATGGCCACCCCTTTTTTAACGTTAGCTAGCTCCCCTTCGGTATATAGACTATTTTTTATCTACCATTTACGAACTCAGAGTACATACAATGGAAGGAAAAAGCTCCAAACGTTAAGCTTTGCCCCACCGTGGATCTCAAAAGTACATAACTACGTATCCAACGACTGTTGAAACTTTAAACATCAAACAAGAACGACACCGAACGAATGAAACAAAAAAAAAGAAACTTTGGAACTCTAGATACATACGGGCAATAAAGAGTCCCCCACCTTGCCACTTAATAGATACAACACCAATTGCAACAACAACAAAGCAAATTTTAATGAAAGAGAAAAAGTTAAAGTGGAAAAAAGGGAAAAACATAACATGGCATTGTGTGGAGCATGCCTACTAGAAGTGGCGCACAATGTGTGATACATTCATTATACACAATTCGTATCTGTTAGATACATTTTATGCTGCCTTGCCTTGCTTTGCTTTTGCTGTGCTGTGTGCTGTGTGTGCCTGTGCGCCACAGCTATACAGCCACTGAGCCTGAGCCCCAGCGAGTTAACCATTCTTTGTACCCCTTCCCCTTCCCCAACCATCGTCGCTAGCACCCAAACCCATAGCACACCCAAAAAACGGGTCGATATTCAGCTAATATTTATGTATACACAAAGCTACACACAAACTTTTCTGACTCACATAATGTAGTTTGTCGACAACGACACTAACGACGACGAAACTAACACTCGCGTTAGTAGGGGCTTTGGTCTCCTCGGGTGGTTGGAGCTTGGAGGTATATTTTACTTCTACTTCTACCTCCTCCCGAGAAACGACACACAAAAAGAAACGAGAAGCTAACGAAACGCTTTGTTGGCATAATGCCATTTAAAAGATTACATACACTATCAAGCAGACCTCTCTACCACACACACATTCTCTGCCATATTTTATAGCCATTAAACGTGCACGTATTTGTTCGTTCCTCCATCATCATAATAAATCTATCTGACCCAGTTTTCTAGGCGATTTTCTATCACCAACAGCCACAGCAGGCGCGCAGGCAATAGCAACACATCAGCAGCCAGCACCACAGCTCCATAGCTCCAACAGTGTTCACAGCAGCAATTTTCTTCTCATCTATGGGCAACCGGAATGTATGTAGTTTAGGCTACAGTATGCTCCATAATATGGGTTTTGGTGTTCTTTATTTAGTTACCTAGAAAGATAGAGGCATGCATTGCATATATAGGTTTTTTGTTCAGTTTTGACGGTTCTGTGTGTAAGTTTGTAGGTAAGTAATTTTTTTTCGTTCGATTAAATTATTTGCAGAGAAACCACAAGTCTCTGATCTCCACAAATGGGTGTTTTATCTCTAACGCTTTTTTTCTTTCTAAAGAACACATTTTTCCAAGGAAAAATATATGTACCCATTTTTGTAGGAAGGTACATTATGTATGAAACGGTTATTTAGGTACAAAAATAGCGTTCAAAGTTTTGGTAGGTAAATGATTTTTTTTTAGTGGGAAATATCTATGGAATTTTTCGGATATTCTATGGTTTAAGCTTAATGAAGCACTTTTTTGTGTTGACAAAATGGAAAGGTTTTTTTTTACATGGATTTAGAACTACAAAAGGTGAATAGATTTTTTTAAAGATTAAACATAAGAGGGATAGATGTTCCTTACTATTCGGATTGACGTTACCTACAGTAAACTTAAAAAAAAACTCTAAATTACGTTTCCTGTTGAAAACAACAAAATTATAAGGACAGATCTTCCTTTAGTGTGTCACTATCAGCTGTTGGCTTGAAGAAGAATTTGCACTACAAAGGCAGTGATTGTTCCGATTGGTAAAATGGATTATTGTAAGTTGAAAACGCGCTATCATTGTGCAATAATGTTCTTTGAATACAATTCAGGGAACGTATTGACCACGTGTGCATATTGATCGCAGGAAGATCGTGAAGATATTAACAACACTTCCCAAAAGTCTCAAAGTGTACGGTTCAACGAATTCATTACTTAAATCCATACATATCTTATTTACTAATGGTGACGCTACAGTCCAGGTCGGACCAGGGCCCCACCCAACAAACTTCTCGAACCAAGTCGGTCCCTAGTTGGCTGTCTCCAGTTTCGCACGCCAAGTTGGTTCAGGTCCTCTTACACCTGTGTGCTCCCAAAATGGAATCAACGGTTGCGTCTACAGTTCCAGTCAGGATGAACTACTTAGTGAACACCTTATAGGGCTACTAGGACATATTCGCAGCCCAGACCTAGGTATAAGGAGCGGTTTGGCCGGCCCTTTGTCTTAGAGTTAAACTAAAGACCTGGCCCTCCAGGTTGGGGGTCGTGCGTCGGGGTGACTGCCCGGCCACACATAAAGAAACAATAGTTCCGAAACACCAACAAGCCTCGGATACGGATGGAATCCATACACATCGCTGCTTTTTATATTTTCATATAGGGACTAGACTCTATCGAATTATAAGTCACACTGTGTTTTCGTAAGAAAACCCATAAAGAATACACTAAAATCTTACTAACTTACTTATACGGCTCACAATCGCAATCCATGAAGAATCTCAGCCTGAGATACTGCAGCCTTCCATCGTGAACGGTCTCTCGCATGCACTCTCCAGTCGCCGAAACCAAGCGCTCTGGCATCCGCAATCACTTGGTCCTTGTACCGTAGGTTCGGTCTTCCTTGTCGTCTCAAACCTGGGGGCTGGGATGAGAAGAATTTCTTGGCTGGCGTTGTCGTCCATTCAACTCGATGTGGCCGAGCCAATGTAGTCGTCTTTTCTTAGCCTTCTGGACTACATCCACATCTTGGTACAGCTCATACAGTTCTCGGTTGAACCTTCTTCTCCATTCGCCATCGTCGCATACGGGACCGAAAATCCGTCGAAGAATATTTCTTTCGAAAGTGGCCTATATCAATTCCCTTTTTTTTACTTATCGTCCTGCACTTGGCGCCATAGAATAGGACTGGTAAAATCAAAGTTTTGAACCCAGTTGTTTTGCCAAACCGAAGCAGCGGCCGGCGGTTCGCTAGGGTAATTCTTCGTCGGATCCCCACTAAGGTGTCGTTTGTGGGATTGATATTTGTTCCAAGGTAGGTGAACTCCTTAACTACTTCAAAATTGCTGCTACCAACAGTGACGTTTTGTTCTAGGCGGTGGGCAGTTGTTACTGTGTTTCTTGATAGCATGTATACTAAAAACAGGGGCCTGAATATTTGATTCGCGGCGGTTAGTTTTCAATTTGACTCGCTTTGTATTTCCTTATTAACGAATTCACGGCGGAGCCATACAAATTCTTCCAATATTCCAGTGATTTAACACTTCTTGTTTGACTATTTCTCCCAATCGCCTCTTCAAAAACCTATCGGATTTCAACTCGCCATCAAACATTATGGCATTTCGAATTCGCCTTCGAATTCGTTAATTGGTTGAATTCAAAACGAAGAAGGCGAAAGCGAAAGCAATAATTGAAAAATGTCAAACTCGCTAGGTAATCGATTCGCCGCAAATCCCATAATCAGCACAAATGAGTTTAAAGAGCAAATGGGAAAATGAGCTGTCAAAATGACAATGCCTACAAGGCTACAAGCTATGGACCATATTTATCGTTATTTTTTCGACATCCCTAGTGCAGAATTGAGGTGGACATAGAAGCTTTAGATAGTGTACGGCAGCTATTCTTAGATTGTACAACGCCCTCATCATCCCAGTCCTGCAGTATTGTGCAGAAGCATGGACTTTGACAAAATCAGATGAAAGTGCCTCAGGCTTTTTCATGAGGAAAGTTCTTCGCGTAATCTTTGGCCCCGTGTACATTGAAGGGGAATGGCGAAGAAGATATAACAGCGAACTTTACGGGTTGTACAACGACATGGACCTAGCCAGAAGGGTCAAGGTCCAGAGACTCAGATGGCTCGGTCATTTAGAGCGGGTGGGCACCAATGCTCCGGCCCGGAAAGCCTTCGGACACTATGTCCCGAGGGACGTAGGAGGAGAGGAAGACCGCGACTCAGGTGGCACACTCAAGTGGATGAGGACCTCAATCAACTCGGATTGCAAAACTGGAGACAGCTAGCTAGGGACCGAGCTGGCTGGCGGAGACTGTTGATTGAGGTCCAAGTCCACAACGGACTGTAGCGCCACCCTAAGTAAGTAAGTAAGCTATTCTTAGATAGTATTTAATGATACCAATGGCCCAATTACACAGTTTTAAGCAGTGAAGGTGAGAGCTCGGCCGTATATCCTGTTCGAACCCTCATAATCGCAAGTTCCAACCATGTCATGTGATAACTTAAAGAAGCAGGGAAAGTGACGGAACAAATGAGTTTAGTAAGAAATACAATCTTAGAAGTCAATAAAGTAGTAGCAATAGTAACATATTCGTGGGGTAGTGGTTACCCTTGGTCAAAAATAAAGAAGTCTTCATTAAAAGCTTCAACAATTTTGATAAGACTTTGAATGCAAAATGTAGAATAATCCTTATGACAACATTCAGTCGATGGCCTCAGTCGCCAGTGCTGTTTTCAACTACTAATTTATCGATTTATACACAAAGTTTTAAAATGAGTTCCAAGGAAAACCTTAAATATCTCGAAATTCATGGCTATTGATATCTACGTAAGAACATATTTTCGTCGAGGTCAATTTGTTGAAGAAACTTGACTCATATTCGATCCGTCTTAGTTAGCGAAAATTCAATTTTAAATTGGATAGTACCTACTTATATTAGTTTGTGCGGTTATGTGTTTCAAAAAAACACTAAAATAAAGGCAAAAAGTCATCTTCAAAAGCAGACCTGCGCAGTGTAGGCGAAGGTAAAGTAGATATTGTCCTCTTTTCTCAAGGATTACCTACCTTACCTTTGTCACTATAATCCCTATCCCCTGAAAATTTAAAGATTCTTTTGAATTACCATTGAAATGCATCTCAAATGTGTTTTTCTTGACAATGATACAAAAAAATCATAGTCACGTCTTGCATTTAAGGGTTTTCAAAATAAGTTTTCAATGGAAAAGTATGAACATGCAAAGTTCCGTTTCTATTTTGTATGGACTCGCTGATTTTCAAAAAAAATTCTTCTAGATATGAAATCATCTTTAAACGAAGAGCAAAAAACTAGTTTCCGGTTCATAAAAGTCCTTCAAGAAAATTTCTAAGCCAAAAACTTGTTCGAGAAAAAATAAGAATGGAAAGAAAAAAAGCTTTTTTTCGTGAATTTTTCCACAAAAGAATCTTATGTCCACCGGAGCGTTTACGAGGAAATAGGTCGTCGTCATCATATTGTCGAATGTGTGGTAGTGTGTGGCGCTCATATAATTTAACACAGGGACTATATGAGGGCTTTTATTTTTTCTCATCGGTATGGGTACTGTGTAAAAGTGGGGTCAGGTGGATGTAAAGAGGACAATGGAGTTGTATGGAACTGTTCGAAAAATAATTTTCAAGGACCTTTTGTTTAATTGGCGTCAGTAGGAGTCAGGCCACGAAAGAAGCGTTTATACTCGACTCTCAGCTAGATGTCACTGTGGTTCAGCTTTTTCATGATAATTTCTATAGGGCTCACTTGGTGGTCTTAAGCTTTTTTTGGATTCTCATTAATCTGGAGGAATTCCTTTTTCTTATTTCCTGTTTTGCGTCTTGATTTTTGTCTTATGCTTGAGACAAAAATCATCAGTATTTTCAAGTCATAACTTGAGCAGCCTTAGATTTTTGGGTCGATCTGAACACACAAATATGTCGTTAAAAGTTCCTAATATCACAAGGCACAAACCTATATCGAAAACGGAAGTGCTGTTGCCATGGCTCTAAAACAAAACAGGAAAGTCTTCATCTTATTTTTTTTTTCTGACTTTTTTCTTCCTTTGTCTCATGTACAAGACCTACCGTGTTCCACCATTCAAAAATCAAATACAAGCACACACACTCACAAAAAACTTTGAATGTATGTTAATAAACTTTTGGCGAAAAAGTTTTTGCGCTACTCGTTGTGTGGAGCTGGATCTTGAGTGTCGCGTATTCGTTCCGAGGTAATTTCTTTTGTAGCATACCTAACCCGAAAGTATGACACTTACTTATTCACAGAAAATGTTATGGTACCCAGGAAATGTTGTTACGGCGACGTGGATGGGGACGGGCGGGGCTTTATAGAAACATCACGAGGGAGAGTGTTAACTTTGGCATCCCCCAGGGTAGTGTGTTATCTTTCGTGTGACATAACAAAATGTCTTGAACGGTGTGATGTTTGCATGATGTCATTCGTATAAATATGTTTGAAACCACAACATTTTCAAGCGCTTCTGGGTGTTTTCTATTTTGTTTTTTTTGTATGTTCCTGATTATGAAGGAATAAAAAAAAATATGTACAAATATGGATCGTATACAAAGTTCTTCCTGGCTCATCCCTTCTATTCGGTTTTCTAATCCATTTGTACGGTAAGAAGATTAACTTGTTAGCCTTTGTATTCAAACTCCTGCGGTGGTATTTGTCATACTTGTTTTTCTTAATAGGGTGCACTCACGTTTGTTGGTCTGTTCATACGTCCAAAGGTCTAAGGGACTATGAATGATAAGTTATTGTTGGTATCAAGTTACTAAAGGGTTTTCCAATAAGAGGTGTTGTTTTCGGTAGCTGTCACTTTTGAAGCTGTCATTTTTTGATATTTGACAAGTAGAAACTACTCCATTAATAAAAATGGAACGATACACGCTTCAACAACGCATTGAAATTATTAAAATTCACTATAAAAATGGTGAAAATTTGACAGAGACGGTTCGTAAAACTAAAAAATGTTTGGGTCGTCGTAAAGCATAAAGTATTTTGCATAAAGACCTGGGTCTTAAGGCTTATAAAGTTCAGTTAACACAAGAACTCAAGCAAACTGATCATCAAGAACGTCGTGTCTTTGCTGATTGGGTCCTTGAAATGCATGAAAATGATCCGGAATTTCATCGAAAAATTATCTTGACTGATGAGGCCCATTTCCACCTCGGAGGCCACGTCAACAAGCAAAACTGTCGCACTTGGGCTCGGAAAACCCAAGAGTTATTGTTGAAAAGCCTCTCCATCTTCAACGCGTGACTGTTTGGTGCGGTTTGTGGTCTGGCGGTGTCATTGGACCTTACTTTTTCGAAAATGAGGCTGGAGCAACAATTACGGTCAATGGATTGCACTATCGAGAGAAGATTAATGATTTTTCATGGCCGGAATTGGATGGTATTGTTCTGGACAACGTTAACTTTCAACAAGACGGCGCTACGTGCCACACAAGCTATGAAACCGTCGATCTTTTGCGGGAAAAGTTTCCGGACCGTGTTATCCCTAGAAGAGGTGATCACAATTGGCCTCCGAGATCTTGTGATTTAGCACCTTGCGACTCCTTCCTTTGAGGCCACGTGAAAGATAAGGCCTACGCCAACAGCCCAGCATCGATTCAAGACCTCAAAGATGGATTTCGTGAGGCTATCGAGGACATAGGGCAGCCATTTTTTGGTATTTGGCTATGGAGAATTTATGAAAAGGATACGGTCCTGTAAGCGTGGTCGTGGCGGCCATTTGGCTGGTTCCTCTTTATAATGAAATAAACATCTGATTATTTATCTCAAAAAATGCCATTTTTCCAACCTATAAACTCTATAAGCTTTCAACAACCCAGTGTATATTAAAAACAAATGTAGGGTATTATTTATATAACATCATCATAAACATTCTTTGTTTGTTTTTTTTTTTTTATGAGAGAGACGGTTTCGTTGACAACTCACACAAACTTTTATCAAATTGCAAAAAAAAGAAAAACAGAAGTTAAATAATATACAAAGGAAATGACATGGATTTAGGTCAGGATACTTATGCGCCTTAAGCTTTGGTCTGAAATCATTTGTCGCTGTGTTCCTTCTTTCTCTTTTCTATTTTTTTGGAGCCATTCTTCAAAGTCCCCAGTCAACTGCCATCGTTAAAAATTCATTAAATTTAAATTTTTAATATACCTCTTCTATACATGCGTATGTAGGTACATATGTCTACAGTTTTACAGATTTGTATGAGGACGAAAAAGGATTTCTTCCTCTGACTCTATTATTATGAAAAAACAACAATCAACTTTGGTCATCATGGAGTCATGCCAGATTGTTATTCTGTATAATTAATCATAATAATCAAAGCTTTTTTGTTTCCATCGTAAAGTTTGTTTTACCTTCAATGAATTTTTGGACTGATTTTTCGTTGTTGTCAAATAGGCACTGCAGAACGATAGACGCGAGAGGAGAGAGAGACAGATGTAAATCAAATAATTATCTGACAAAGAGATAAGCAGAACGCTAGTGTTGAAAATGATTGCATGCATGAAAACAATAAAATTGCTTATCTTAATTGGATGTCAGTTTGAATTATGAACATTTACCAGGTTCTGAATAATGTGGTTTAGGAAAATTTTCTGAAGTGTGAAATTACTTTTTCTGGGATTATTTTGATTTTAAAGTATATTTTGTGCATAGATGTGATTAGTAAATGTAATCACATAATGTTAAAAAAATGTTGTTGTTGTCCTATTTAACGTACAAATACAAACATTTTCTTCGGAAAAAAAGTACGCATACGCCGTAGAGACTCTCTTAACGGAGAAGATTACCTGTACTACGTGGTGCGGATTTTGAATTTGATCGGAGCAGTAATTGGTTATTTTGATAAGTGAGTTATTGATCCTTAATTTACTCAGTCTGGGCTGGGGCTGGGGTATACTCGTCGAAGTCCAAGGTCTGTCTGAGGAAAGCATAAAAACTCAGAAAAGAAAAACACCAAATTCTCTCCAACTGGTCTTTAATTCTTCTTTATTCAAATAATCTAAATTAAATCGGTACATATTACCTCTTATGCATACTCTTAAAATTAGCCTTATAAATACGATAGTGCCAAGGCCTCAAAGGGAGGGGGATTCTCGGAAGGAGGGAAACTAAACTCAATTAGTGATAGTATAGAGCAAATGTGTATTAATGTTACTTTTAATGAAAAAGAAATTATGTTTATAGTCAGTTATATACCTCCAAAGAGCTCAAAAGATATATATGATCATCATACTTATAATATAGAAAATGTTGTTTGTAATTTATTGGAAAATCAGTACCCGTTTATTGTGGGTGATTTTAACTTAGGTGATATAACATGGAATTATTCAAATGAGGATAAATGTTTTATTCCTTTTAATATGAAAAAAGATTATGAGTATAATTTTATAGATTCAATGTTTTCTTTTGATATGTTTCAAGTAAATCATATTCATAATTCTTTAAATCGATTGTTAGATCTTATTTTTTTAAATAATATACGTTTTGAAATTATTGAAGTTCAATTTCCGTTGCTTAAAAATTCAGTTCATCATGTTGCAATATGCTCAATTTTAACATTTGAAAATAGTGTAAGAAACTCTTTACTAGTATCGAGTGAAAATTTGTTTGATTTCAATAAAGGAGATTTCATTGCACTCAATAACTACATTGCATCTATCGACTGGACTCTAGCACTCTCTAATTTATCCTTACAAGGTGCGTATACAAAATTTTTGGATACTGTTTCTATTGGATTAAATCAATTTGTTCCAAAACGAATGTCTTCGATTTCATTTAAAACTCCTTGGTCCAATAAACGCTTGGTTAATTTGAAAAACGTAAAAAATAAAGCTTTCAGAAATTTTAAGAAGTCTAATTCAGAAAAAGATAGACAGCTATTTTGTCAGTTTCGAAAAGAATATGATTTTTTAAATAAATACCTGCACCAACAATACGTTCTTAACATACAGTCTCGCATTTCTTGTGAGCCAAAGGCTTTTTGGACTTTTTTGAATAGCAAAAAACGAGCTGTTTCTCTTCAAGAAAATATGGAGTATAATGGCCGTACTTCTTGTGATTTACAAGGTTCGTGTGAACTGTTTTCTCAATTTTTTAAATCAGTTTATGTCGACCATACTGTATTAAATACAGATCAAACCGAAAGAAATTACACTTGCAATACTAATATTTCAAAGCTTTATCTTTGTGAGTCCGACATATTAAGTGGTATCTCAAAAATGAAATCCAGTGTAAATCCTGGACCTGACGGAATTCCATCAATTCTCTTAAAACAGTGCCAGTTCTCGCTAGTTTTTCCGCTTTTTATAATTTTTAATAAATCCCTTTCTAGTGGTGAGTTTTTGTGCCAATGGAAATTTTCATACGTTAGTCCCATTTACAAATCAGGAGCAAAAAATTTGGTAGTAAATTATCGAGCAATTTCTAAAATCTCTGCAATTCCAAAGTTATTTGAGCTTATCGTAAGAGATCATCTACTTTTTAATATTAAGGAACATATTTGTGAAGAGCAGCATGGTTTTATATCGGGACGATCTACTGCTACTAATCTCATGCTTTTTTGCAAGTATATCACCGATTCTTTTGAATCCGGTTATCAAGTGGATACCATCTACACAGATTTTATAAAGGCTTTCGACTCAATTTGCCACAAAGTTCTTATAGCTAAACTTAAAGTGTTTGGTATTAATGGTTTGCTTTTGAAATGGTTATCTAGCTACCTAACTGATAGAACACAAAGTGTGAAATTGGGAATTTTTGTATCTAGTGTAATAAAAGTTTCATCTGGAGTTCCTCAAGGAAGCCATTTAGGACCACTTTTGTTTAACATTTTTGTCAATGATATCCCGTCTCTTTTTCAAAATTCTTTATGTTTGATGTACGCTGACGACATAAAAATATATTTATGTATCAAAAACAGTGATGATCCGCTAAAACTTCAAAATGATTTGAGTATTTTATCCGTTTGGTGCGAAAAAAATTTTCTTCCGTTGAATATACGTAAATGTAATGTTTTTACTGCTCACCGTACTCTTGCCCCCATTATTCATAATTATACACTGTTTAATCAGATTCTTGATCGCAAATTGGAGATTCGTGATCTTGGGGTCATTTTCGATCCAAAGTTGTCGTTTTCGTTGCATGTTGACTATGTCATTGCAAAGGCAAATTCAATGCTTGGCTTCCTTAAGCGTAACTGTAACGAATTCTGTAACCCTTATGCATTGAAATCTGTTTACATGTCCCTAGTTCGTCCAATTCTGGAGTATTGTTCAATTGTATGGTGTCCATCAGCGTCCATTTATATAACTCGAATCGAAAGAGTTCAAAAAGTTTTCACAAGATTTGTAGTTAAGCAGTTAAGGTGGAGAATTGATTCCCTTTCTTATGTATCTAGGTGTAATTTGATCGGACTTGAATCTTTAGAAAAAAGACGGTTTGTTCAGTGCGTTCTGTTTGTGCATGATGTTTTTTCTTATCGTATAAGGTGTCCACAAGTTCTTACCTATTTCGTTTTATATGTTCCGGAAAGACAATTGCGTCTACGTCATTTTTTTAAAAATCCGATGCATAGATGTAATTATGGGTGCAATGAATCTTTTTCTAGATGTATTAAATTTTTTAATTCTTTATGTAATGAACTTGATCTCTCCATTAATAGATTGGAATTCAAAATTAAATTACAAAATTTGGCAAATTAGTTTTAAGTTATTTTATTCTTCTCATTCAAAAATAAACTTTGTACATATATATATTAAATTTAGACATTAAGCCAAGAAATTGTTAGTAATCTGTAAGATTTTCATAATCGGTAGATGAATAAACAAACAAACAAACAAACAAACAAATATAATCTCATAAACAATATTTTGTACCAAAAAATAGGAACAGTACGAATTGCCCAATACACCATAACCTGTTGCTAGCCAACTAGTAGCGGTGAGAGAACTATTGTGCTTCTTGAATTACCTATTAATTTTAACTTCTATTTCATAATTCTATGGTAAGAACTGGTTGTGAATCATAAAATTACAAATGAACTTAAAGTCTAAGACTTCACAGTAATTTATGGGGTTGTTTTTATTGATGGGATCGATTTTATTTATAGTCCGGGTGGTACGGTTACTTGTTGTCATATAGTCCGGGCGGTATAGTTGTTTCTTTTTTTATAGCCCGAGCGCGTAGTTCTATTTTCCTGGCAAATGCGACTTTGAGGTAATTTTTACCCACTTTTTCGCACAGAGAAGTGGGAGAATTTGGGGGTTTTAGTGAGTTTTCGTGAGTTTTAGGCAATAAAAGGACAGACCTTACACTATGACACTTCCGATGACAGTTAAGTTTGACATGTTCGTATCAAATGCCAGTATAATCCTTCATCGGTCGTGTTCTTGTTCTTTCCCAGCCGCTAGAACCAAATCTTCATCAAAATCGGATGAAAAATTTCCTTCTAACAACACAGAATTGTTTGTTAAATATTCCATTTGCCTTTTTTGCTGTGGATTGTTCAAAAATTTCAATTGTTTTCAAGAACTTACGATATCAAGATCATTCTTCAATTGTTGCAATCAATTTAGAGCAACAGAAATTGTTGTCCCTTTATCCATTGCAATTATTATGTTCAAAAGAAAATACATAAAAATGTAACCTCAAAAGATTTGTTTTTCTTTTTCTATGATTTCAACTATTTCCAACAAATTCGAACTATGACAAATCAATAACGAAACGAACTTCAGTGCTACCAACTTAACACCACGAAATGAATGATATTCTATCTTTAACCGTTTTATTCTAAGCGTTTCAGCTGTAATTTGACAGCATTGAAACTGAAAAATTGCTACAGGAGTTAACAGAATACATACCGTTCCTAATAGCAGATATCATTAATTCAAAACCATAGGCAGAGAACCTGCTTGTTTGGCATCATGTGTGTTTCCCTGAACGCAACAACTGGCCGAACTCAATCAAATCATTTTTTTCTTTTACTCCTTTGAGAAGCTCTATTCCGTCAGAAAATTTCGACGGCATATTGATGGGCGATCAGTAGGTTTGAAACATTTTATGCTCCTGATTTGGTCCTGTTCTGAGTAGAGTACCAACTGCTCTCAACAGGTTTTTTACGGACTCCTACAAAGAGGTTTTCTCCTGACTAAGACAAAACGTAATATCAATTTCTGATATCCGCATCTTCTCTGACAGTCAGGCTGCTATTAAATCTCTCGACGGTGTCTCAACCAACTCTCAAATGGCCCTCGATTGTTGATCATCTCTTATGGAGATAGCGCAGCAAATTAATATTCACCTCTGGTGGGTGCCACGCCACGGAGATATCACGGGAAATTGTAGAGCCGACGAACCCGCTAAAAATGGAACCGTCATACCTATCTCACCTTAAAGGGAAAAGATAGGTATACCAATAGCTACATGCGCAAACTGTTGCTAAAAGAAAGAGCCTTTACGATAACACGGTCTAGGTGGTACAATTTACCTACGTGCGCAGCCACAAAGCTCATATGGCCATCACTTGACCTAAAGCGCTCTAAGGACTTGTTATCTCAAAGCAGATTTCATATTAGTTCCATAATAGGTGTCCTTACGGGACACTGTCTTATAGGCAGGCACGCAATACGACTTGGTGTAGCCTCAAATGTCTTCTGCAGGATTTGTATGGACGAGGAAGAAGAGGAAACAGTCTCTCACCTTCTTTGCACGTGCCCTGCTCTTTCACTAAGACACAAACTTCATCTGGGAGAATAATTTTGTGATAATCCCAGTGAACTAGCTAATAAGGATATCAAATATCTTCTTTGCTTTATAAAAAGCTCAAAATGGTTTTACTAGTAAGAAGTAATTCTCTAGATTCATGTGGTATCACAATGGGCCTTTTCTTTTGGCCTAAGTGTGCGGATTCTGTATCCGCAGCCATTTCAACCTAACCTAACCTAACCTACAGTCCTACCATCCCCTTAAATATCTATAATAAAGATAAAAAATGATCTTAGAATTTGAACTTATTGTTCGTAACGGTTTATTTCTTTTCAAGGTTGCCTGGCATTTGGCTTGAGTTTAAAGATAACAACATTTTATGTACTCGTATAAGACTAATTCAAAAACATTACTCCATCCAAAAGATGGTACGTTTTAAAAGCCTGAAACCGGAATAATTCGGCAACCTTCTCCGAAGTTCCATTAAAACAAAAAAAAAAAAACGTCTAATTCCATTTGAGTCGTAAATTTCACCCACTAAGAAAGGTAGGTAAAACTTTGCTTAAGATCCCCATAAAATCAAATGTCAGATCCTGACTCATAAGATTCTATACCTGAAAAGCTAAGAACATAATCATGTCCAGAGGGAATTACTAGCCAAAAGGTGATTTTCGTTCCATTCGAAAAAAAAAAATTAACAACCTGGATCACCTTCGAGATAATGTTTTTTTTCTTTTGCAAAATCAAACGGTTCCTTATATCAGTTTTGTTGAATCACAGAATAGCTTGGAAGGTATGAAGATATGATTCGAGTTTGAGTTGTCTTAAAACCGCTTGCCTTTGTGTTTTATAATAAATACTTGTTCATAAGTAGCGTGTGAACTATAGAGGCTGCTAATATCTATCGCAATCAACTTGAACATACCCGATACAAAGGTATGTACATACATGTAGGTTAGATATTTTGCTCGCAAAACATTCATAGCTCGACAATTTACGAGTATAATGTCTTTTTTTATTGGAATTTCGTATTAATTAAGAGCTGTGAGAAGTCCGATTTTGTGTAAGAGAGCCGGAATGAATTCGACTTCACAGGTATTCAGTTTGTGTGTTATCTATATGTATATCGCATGTCACCATTCGAAACCAATCGATTTTAATTTGGCTGTGGGAAAACTGAAAGTCATGCTACAGGACGAATTTCTTTTGAGATCTGTCGTTCGACAAATTAGACAAAGTCGAAGTGAATTGGCGAGATCATGTTGAAAGTTCTCAATCAATTACACCAAAACCGATATTTTCTATAAGCCGATCGATATAAGTTTGTATAGGTTAACTGTTGACATTTCAGCTGTCATGAATTTACAACTCATGTTCAAAATATTAATACGTCATACTCCTCCCCTTAACAGCAACAAAACTATTACAAAACCAATTTGGTCATTCAGCCTTCAAGCATCAAATTTAAATGAAAAACTACTTCTTGCAGAATACGGTGCCAAGGAGACTCACAAACATCAATTCTCCTTGTCTGTTTTATATACAAAAACTCATGTTTGGTTGGACGATTAAACTCGTCCCACACATGAGTTGACCAAACTCAACGAAACAACATATCACTAATATGCATCACTTGCATGTCATTTTAAAAGACCATGCATATTCATTTTTTGTACCACACGAAATGGCAAAAAGGTTAAAGGTTCTCACAGCAAGCAATCACGAAGCGCCTACCTACAAAATTCAAAAGCTTTGTCAGGCTAATAACCAATTCCCACAACAATCACGCATTTCTGCAATACATGCACTCAAATCCGTTCTGTCATGCCAACATATTCAGTGTCTACACCCCATCATTCAGTCGGCGGTTAAGCGGCCATCCAAGCCGAGTTTAATAGCCAACGAGTTAACATTAGCCAATGTGCGCCCACTACCATCCTTGCATACCAATTTCCTTTGAGATCCGTCACCAAAAACCAAAACTTCTCAAAATCATTTGTTCAGATTGAAATTGCGAAAAAAAAACTTAAAGTCAACAACGGAGTAAAAAACTCAATAATGGGGATAGGCCTGCTTAACTGCCTTTTCGCATTCGCACACTGCATAAAATGTCAACAGGTTTCCATTCACATGGTGCATTCAATGTGGTTGGACTCTCTGTGTCTAGTTTGTTTCGGCTTAAAGCCTTCGCGCAGCAGTTTTTGCAACCTGTGCAGCAGCAACCTGCTTGAAAATGCTTTCGCATGTTCGCCAACCTCGCCACCTGTATCTAGATTCAATTCGTACCAGATTACCAGAGCTGGGTGATCTAACGCCGTCTTCGCATGAGACGATTTTTTGTTTGCATTCATATGCCAGATGCCCTCGGGCACCACTCCAAAATGTGGCCTAAGTTCGCTATTCCTGCAGAGATCTATATGCCTAGAGGCTTGTATGCCAGTTTATTTGCCCATTTGTCCATCCGTCCGCGTGTGTGTCTGTCCCTCGGCAATAGTTGTCGTTTTGTCTATTCGAATGGATTCGAAAGTGAAATGCGCGCACTTGCGGAGAGCCATCAAGGAGGCCCGATGTTGTATTTTGAATTGGAATTTTCCATGTTGCACATATGCGCTATAGTCAAGTACGTATGGAACATGAAATTGGCACAATGCAATGAATAAAGACTGCCATCACTTGCTATGCTGTTCGGTTATGGCTATACGGCTATGTGGAGAGTTCAATTATGCTTCAATCTGTTAGAGCCGCTGATCACCTCGTTCTGCTTTTGATTATGCAACTCTGCCACTGATCGTTTGTTGCTTTTTTTTCATTTAATTTTTTTATTTGTCGGTATTTCACTCCAAAGTATAATTAGAAGCATTTTTTTTTTATTGTTATTGTGGTCGCTTCATGGTTAAGTAATGACAAAAGGAATTCATTTGTCGTCAATGGACAACCGATGATGAAAGTATACGTTCGTTTGTACTTATCGGCTGTAGATCTGAGATCTGTAACTAATTAAGTCCAATTCAAAAGGTTCAAATTGGTGTCGTTCGAACGGAGATTGAGATTAACACTTTTTGCTTTGTCGGCAGTTCGAAATGTATGTAGGACATTCGAACTTGTGAACTTTGCAATAAGATTCGGACAATAGATCAAACTTTTTATTCAGATATTAATTTACTATTTTTTCTTGCTTTTGACCATTATATGTTGTGTAAGTACTTATATTTCAAAATTCATCACCACCAGCTAGCGTTCGGTTCTCATAATGGCTTCCTTACGGAAGCTTGTTTTCTACGAAATTCTCTCTTGTTTCTTGCAATAGCCAATCTCACACACTGCTTCTAAGAAGTATATACAAGCAAACATTATCTATTCCTTTACTTCTATGTTTCTTAGTACAGCTCTTATAAGGCTTGTCATTAGACTTTCTTATACAAGTTACAACACAAATCCATTCAACAGGTATCAAAAAAGCTGATGATTGCTTAAAAAAATACACAGAAATCTATTTCCTTCATAACACTTACTTATGCAGGTTATAACTCATCCTCATATTTCAACAAATTTCATAAGGCCATTTGTTGAATTTATTTTCATTGTTTGAAATCAATTCTACAACTGAACCAAATGTTACAAATGTAGTAACTGAAAAACAGAAGCTTCTATTTTGTATAAGAGTTGCCTATGCAAACATCATGTATTTAACTTTCTTGTTATAGAGCTTCTGTAAGGCTTTATTAATATTTCTAATTACTAGCAACGGATTGAAAAAGCCTCAAGGAAGTTATAGCTTCTATAATAGAGTCCCCCAATCCATTTTGCAAAGCGTTCTGAAACGAAGCCACCATATTTTTCATTAAAATAATATTTTTCCACATGGAATTGCAGTTTATTCATACAATTCACTCTCACTCCATTCGGAAAATATTATAAGTAGACTAGTACTATCTTACTAAGATCGCCTTTACTACTACTGAATGATTAATATTGTTGAAATCAGCCTGAAATAGTACGAATGGTAAGGGCTAAGGGGTCTCGATCTTGATGTTCAAGAAATGTTTGTCCGTTTTGGTTGTACCTGCTAATCCATGGCTAGTGCTAGGCCGTCCCTATTTATAGCGATCAGTGGCTTGGGTTGGGTATCTGCTGATCCACGAAGATGCTTCGGCCAACAGTTTACCTGTTTTCACACCATGGACATTGTACCTGCAGGAGCAGACCCTAGCCAATAAGGGCATTACAGTTGCTCGCCCTGTAGCATTTGTATCTTTTGATCCGTGCCGCTTTAGAGTCAACTTACCTGTCGATCATCGCACACTGTACCTATTTTGTCCAGTAACCAGTAACCAGTAACTTCGATTAGAAACCAAATAGCACATCACAGTTTCTTACAAGCTGGTACAATTTTAATCTTGATCTCTACTTGAACCTTGAAAAACCTATATTGATTCTTATCATACTCTCAAATTATTTTATAAACCAGAGGCGTTTTCATTAGTTTAATGAATTATTGCCTTCAGACCTTTCGTTTATAATAGTCGTGTTTTTTCGCTACTCAGTAGCCAGCACAGCAAAATTTCCCTCGGCAAACAACAACAATTTTGATTGCAGTCGATAAAAAGGCCAGTAAATAAATGACAGTTGTGCCGGCGATAGAACGTTCAATCATTGAAATGAAGATAGCGCTGTTGGCGTTAAGAAGAATTATTTTGGTACGCAAATCTTATGATCTGAGCTTGTCTGAGTAATGCACGTGCTTAGGTTGAAGAACTTGCTAATTTTGTGTAGCCCGAGGCGCAACCCTCAGGTTCATTTTGCGACATTGTATGTAACAATTGCCATACAAATTGAATTTGACAGATAAAGTGAGTCGGAGCGTTTTATTCGCACTTGAGTACTGTGCTGGCTACTGAGTACTGACTAGTGAAAACACACGGCTTATATTTATGCATCAAGCATACATTTTTGTTTAAGTATTTGGGTAGTTAGGGTGCCAAAAGGTACTTAATATAATACTAAAGGAGTAGTATCATGGATATTGAAAACCAAACATCAGCACTATAGTACCAGCAAGTATTAAAGTGCTAAAGCAGGTAATTAAAAGTGCTGCCACTTACTTTTTTTAAATTAATAATTTGTAAAAATAATAAAAAAACCGCTGTAATATTTTTTTAAAAGCAAATACATGGCTTAGTTTATATTCCTGCATAAATTAATAAAATAAAATTCATGTCAGATTGACATTTAGTTCAAAAAGTAATTTTAATCCAAATTTTTGGAGCTAAACTTTTTGTATTTTATGGTAGGTCCACACGTCTCCGACTTTCAGATTTTTGTTTGTGCAGACTTGAATTTGATCATGTTTAAATTCGGACCGACTAAAGTCTGCACAGACTTGTTGCGCACACAAAGTTCAAAGAAATCGGAGTCAAAGTTGGTGTAATGTTCACCCACCATTAGAAAAAAAAAACGTTTTTGTTTAATAGACTTGAAATTGAAGAAATATCTTAACCATTTCAGGCTTTTGGTCCATCAATATATTTTTAGCACTGAATGTCAATCAATGAATACGCCGCCGCTGCGCTGCCGTCTTCCCAGGATAAGCACCATAACCAATTGATTCAACGTGCTTGCATACATCAACACAACTGTCAACTTTACTATCACACCCACTGAAACTGAGTGGTCTCTGGATGATGATTCATTGGCTTAAAATTCTTTGTTTTCTTGTATTTTTATGCAGCGTCCATAACATTTTTACGGGTATGTATTTTTTTTAATTTTTATAATAACATCAATTTGCATCACAAACATGTCCCACTAGAAATGTGTTATGTGTGAATGTTGAATGTTGAATGTGAATACGTGAGAATTTGGTTTCATAGCTACACAAATTGTGCAAGTCCTATATTGAAAGAAATTAACACTGGCTGCCAACAAACTGCCAACGATAGTTTTGAGTTCCTATAAACTCGTATTTGGTTGTTTGTATACAGTTGGATGATTGTGTGCGAGAAGGAAAAGCTGGGCCCCAATCATTGTGTACAATTATATTTAAGTTCGTAAGCACCATAACGTTTAGATTTATTTATCAAACCGATCTGCGGCAACAAGGGGTGACAGGAAAAATAAAATATAAATTTAAACAAATTGTTATGGCGTGAATGAAGTGCAGTCGGGCATATGGTAGACAAGAACTAATAGCTTTGTCTTCATACTGATTTTATTTTAAGAAATACAACACTGTCTCGTAGGCATGACTATACCAACACAACTGTATTAGAATTGACAATTGATAATAATTTTCCGTTGGACTCTTTCATTTTAATAAAACAAAACATGTCTGATCCTCTGATCTTAAAATTAGGAAAATTTCTTTTTACTATAATTCAGTTGGGTCCAGTATTTATTTTCACAGGTTGTATTTTACGACGAAGGCAAAAAGTTTATGAAAAATATCCCGAAAAATTTTCGAATAAAAATTATACTGATGACCGACCCCGACACGTCGAAGTATATTTAGGCAGGGACTCGTGTAAGGTATTAGGATAGGAACTTAAACTTGGCTTGGATATTTTATTTTTATAATTTACACCCACTCAAGGAATTTTTTAAAACCTTATCATGCCAGAGACACAGTGAGTGCATTAGGAAGAAAGGAAGCGGTTAGAAAGGAGGTATCGGTGTATCGGTGTCTTGAATTCTTGAATATGGTAATGATTGGGATACTGCTTGAGCTAGAGCACTTACCGTAGAAGTAACGATACAATAGAGGGAGACATGAAACGTTACGACCGACACGGCGCGCGTTCTAACGAATGGAATGACGCATGTGATGTCTCTATCACTGATCTCTTTCTCTCTCTTTCGAATACCATCCAAGAGGCTTAAGTATGTAGCTGGATCACTTGCCCAGAGATGAGAGTTGTACTCAAGCCTTGGACGGATAAAAGTCTTATAGATGGTAGCTAGATCAGACGGGGAGAAACATTTCTTGCACCGTCTTAAGAAACCCAAACATCTTGCGGCGTTTTTTCTACATCGCATATGTGCTCATTCCACAAAATGTGGTCAGTGATGTACATAGCGAAAATCTCGAGATGATTGGTTGCATTGATGCATGGACAGTGGCAAAGGGGGTATATATCTCACTTTAACGATAAAACACAGCATTGGGTTTTCGGAGCATTAAACTCTACGCGGTTTTCTATTCCCCATTGTACGATACTGTTCAAATCAGAGTTTATTGAGCTCATCATATTTTGCCGTTGCAGTTCCACATCCAAAGAGAAGGGATGTGAGTCTGGGAACGAAAAGGTAAGGGTACTATAGTCAGCGAAACAATTTGTTGGATTAGAAGTAACAGACAAGAGATTATTAATAAAAATGAGGAAGTGGATCGGATACAAAACGGAGCCCTGGGGCACACCAGCATTTATGTTGTGGGTTTCAGACTTGACTCCATCCAATACAGTTTATATTGAACGGTTCGAAAGCAAATTTTTAATCCAACAAAGGAGGAATTCGTCGATAAAAATAGCAAGTTGCCAGACTTTGTCAAATGCATTTAAGCACTCTACAAAAGCCTTATCATCCCGGTCCTCATGTATTGGTGCAGAGACATGGACCATAATAACATCTGATGAAAACGCTTCGGGCTGCTTTGAGAGACAAATGCTTAGAGTGTTCCTGTCTGCATTAATGGAGAATGGAGACGAAGATTCAACAAAGAACTGTGCGAGCTGTATAGCGACACTGACCTAGCCAGAAAAGTTAAGGTCCAACGACTTAGATGGTTGGGTCATGTAGAGTCTTCGAATCCAACCCGGAAGGACTTGTCGTAGAAGAGGAAGACCGCGACTTAGGAGGAGCACACATGTGGTAGAGGACCAGAACAACCTGGAGACAGCTAGTTAGAGGCCGAGCTGGCTGGAGAAGTTTGTTGAGTGAGGCCCTGGTCCGACCTGGACTGTAACGCTACATAAGTAAGTGAGTAAGGGCCATTTGCTCAATCGGAACATAAATTTATGTTCTACTTAAAGTTCTCCTTTTGTATGGGGATTTTATGTCGAACTTAAGAATTCCGGAACGTCCCATATAAAAATGAAAACTTTTAGTTGAACATAAATTTATGTTCCGAATCAGCAAATGGGCCTAAGTATTTGAAATATCAAGTGCAACAATCTTACTTTCTCCAAAACGATATGATGATGTGGAGATATGTTGCTGCGAAAGCTGTACTACCGGTCGTTAAGAAGTTTTCGGTCTTCGAGATATTTCTTGAGCTGATAGTTTATCAGCGTTTCCATGACCTTAAAAAGAAAGGACGTAAGAGCAATGGGACAATAATTGGAGGCAGAAGAAGATTCGCCTTTTGTTGTTTTCCAACTGCTCGGAACGAGTCCAGGAGAATAGGATAGATGGAAAAGCTTATACAAGGGTTTTACTGGCGTGGAAAAACACCTCTCCAGGGGATGCCATCCGGACCACCGGATTTATGTATATTGAGATCTTTTAAGACTCTCACCACAGCACGAGTGCGTAAGAAGATTTGTCCCATGGAATCCTCGACGCGCTCAAGAACTGGAGGAATCATGACACTCTCTGACGACAGCGAAGAGTTGGAGGCGAAAAGGTTAGCTTTGGCGAAAGAGCGTTCAACTGGAGTGTCATTGTCAACGAGCGTAAAGAACGAGGAAGAAGAAGAATTCTTCATATTTTTTACAAATGACCAAACATTTTTACTGCCTTAGGAACATAGCAATATTTTTTGCCTTAATTTTTGATCATGTAAAAATTTGATCCGTCCAATAAGTGTATTGCAGGCCTTCCTGGCTTGTTTAAACTTGTTCCGGTTTTCCTCAGTTGGGTTGGCTCTAAGGGCCGTTTGCTCAATCGGAACATAAATTTATGTTCTACTTAAAGTTCTCCTTTTGTATGGGGATTTTATGTCTAACTTAAGAATTCCGGAACGTCCCATATAAAAATGAAAACTTTAAGTTGAACATAAATTTATGTTCCGAATCAGCAAATGGAGAACTTTAAGTAGAACATAAATTTATGTTCCGATTGAGCAAATGGCCCTAAGACACCTGAACCTTTCTTCTTTTTCCCTGATAACCTCTTTACAGCTTGAATCAAACCATGACTTTTCTTTGGATTTGATGCTTTTAACCCTATTCGGGATAAAAGTGTTCATTCCCAAAGCAATCATGTTAGTAATTATATCTACGCTGGAGTCTACGTCACTATCAAGGAAGCATAGTGACCAGTTAAAGTTCAGGAAGAAGTTATTCAGACTTTCCCAGTTGGTTTTCTCGTATTTTGCCATACGGTTCCCATCGGAGCTCTTTCTTTGACTGGATAAGTTTGACACGAGAAATTTGCAGAAATAAAACTATGGTCTGATCTGCCTAGAGGCGTTAATACATTGAAAGTGTATTTATCAGGGTCGTAAGGAACAAGTCGAGAGTATTTTCCACTTTGCCATTAATGACCGCTATTCTGATATGCTGATATCTATAGAGCCTGAACTGTCATTAAAACAGTTTGGAAAGCTCAACAAAACGTTCAACTAATAGATACCATGTTAAAATAAACAAACGAAATGTTAAAAATTCTCTTGAGGACTTGCAATAAATAACTTAAATTGATTTGAAAACAAGAAAATAAGAAAATAAAAACTTTTCCCAGTGTGGCCCATTTTAATATCCAAAATTAGTGCCTTCTGACCCAGTCTTCACACGGTAAAACTTTTTCAAGATAATTCATGCCCAAATGTCGTTCCTTGACAAATTACACCTCATAAGCTTACAGCTTTCCCACCCAAATCAAATACGAACATTTTTCCATATCCTTAAAACAAAATCCATTAAATCTCTTCCACAACGAAAAAAAAGCCATTGCAGTGGAAGAAAAAGAAAAAAAACACATCCTTTAATAACATAACCGCTGTTAAATGGAACCAAGTCACAGAGAGTCCGAGTGTGGGGGTGTCATGGATATGGATAAAGGGCAAAGTGGAGGGACCAAAATAAGGGTGCGGCGCGCGTGTAGCATACATAGAAAATATCGATTGACCTAGTGTTCTAGATTTGAGTTGAACAAGAACAAAAAAAGGAAAAACATAAAACAACAACTCTATCAAGGAGCGTGGACATGAGTTGTGCTGAAGCCTTTTTGTAATCCCAAAGGAATGCACGAGTAGAATTTTATTATATTGACTTGTGTTTTAGTTCCTTTGTTTGCTATTTTTGCAGCAAGAGCGCACCCGGCGCAGCGCCATCCACATTGATATATTTTAAGATTTTTTTCATTCGAATGCCTCATAAAAAGGGGTGCGGTTTTGCAGAGCTGCCCCCGCATTGCTTGTTTATTCAGTCGAAGAATCACAGAGTGAAACGATAGTTTGGCGTGCCACATTGAGACCTGCTTTGGTTGACCTAGTTTCTGTCGAAATTTCGTATTTGTATATTTTCTAGATATCTGCAATATTTTTGGTAGTTTTTCTTTTTTTTTTTGAAACAACGGAACAGACCGATATAGTGAATCGTTGTCGTCTTCATCGTTTTCATCATAACGTTTGTCTATAAATTATTCTAAAAATTTTGTTCGAGATATGCCAGAATTGTAAAGGAAATATTTGTGTGCACGGCATGCCAAAGGCTATATGACGACGAAAATGTCGAACGAGACTCTTCGAACAACCAATATATGAATGTAGGTATATGCAGGGCTCTTTGTCTTTTATCGAGTTGAGAAGTTGCCAATATTTGATCCATAAAACAATTTGTATGGCGTTTTCAGAGCTATTATTCAAGAGTGCATGTATTTTCGCTTGCTTGTCAGAAATCTATTTGCAATTTAATGCATTTTTGATATAGTTCGACATGCTGTAGAGTGGCACCGAGTGCACGTACATATATGTAGTTTGTATACTCGTTTTGCTGCTCCAGTGGATCATGTTTTTGGTAAATGCATTTACACAATCGATTTTATTTCAAAAAAGAACATTTTGATGTCAGAATTTTCGGAGGCAGCAAGCGTCGTCAGTACCTAGAGTAACTTTTAGCAGCCTTTAAAGATGTTAGCTTAGCAGCTTATATTCAATGGAAAAGTAGTAAGAAACCCCCCTCTTCGGCATCAAAAACTTTCTTAGTGTTGGGCGCCATTTTCTTATTTACTTATCATTTTCTCTGAATTCATACCACTTCTACCTACATTCCTTCTCAATTTTCAAACTCACTCAAAATGCTTATCAAAGATATGCGCTACCCTTTAAATTGAATCATATTTGAACACAAATGTCGGCATCTCGTTTCAATTCCACGAAAAAAAAAACGTAGCAATTATAAAGTCAGCAATTTTATAATGTTTGTACAGTAAAGTCTACTCGAACGGCCCATTTCCTTATCAGCTTTCAAGAACAACAACAATGCCAAAGTATAATTTTCAACTGTCAACATTTTTATGGTCTAGTTTCTATGTGATTTTGTGCGATAAAAAAGAAGCACAATCACAGCACTCCGCCTCATATTTTTTCATCTGATAGCGAGAGCTATTTAAGAATTTAGTTTCGTGACCATTCCACGTCTCATTTAATATGTACACAGTTTTTTTTATCGTAAATAGTTTTTTTCTCTCGAAAATTGCTATTGCAGCGAAGCAACAAAGGCCGTAGCCTATTCGAGATATACGTGTGGAATGCATTCATTTGCATGCTCAATGCTCATACGAGTATATTGGGGAGTACGTGTCATCTGATCCATAGCCCTAGAACGCTCTATTTCGTTGTCACACTATAGAGGGGCCCAAAACGACGATAATGTGAATTGTTGACAACTATAACAAAAGTAACAACACGATGGAAAGAGACGCCCCCTTTTTTATGAACATCAAGAGTTCATTTTCAATTTCCTGCTTTGATTTTAATTACAAAACTCAATGAGAGATAACATTTTTTTTCAAACCTTAAGCTCTGCTTTTATGTGCGATATTACGACACGCGACTATACAAGTGATGTGTTGCGACTTAAAATTAATTGAAAATTCTATTTTAGAACAAGGAACTTGCCTTCTAAATGAATTTCCTGTATGAGTCCTGTTTACATGCGGCACAGGATTCAATTAAAATATGTGACCTGAATTTGGGTTGGTTTCTTTTTCTCCTTTTCTCCATATAACATGCAAAATGAACCTCCATAGTGTACTGCATACGTGTATGTCAAAATTGGGTCATTTCGACAACACCTCACTATTTGCCAGGTAGGCGCATACATGGGCACTCAAAGAGCTTTCCAGTATTTGACAGTCAAGCCGGCATTTTTTTTTCCTATTTCGAGAAAGTCATAATTGAGCTAAGTTGTGTTTTATATTTAACTTAATTACATTCACACACACACATACACTAAAAAATAGCATGGGATGTACTTTTGCTTAATTGTAACACTCTTGAACCTAGTTTTGGTTAAATCAAAGCTAGGGAAATTGTAACGTGAATGAGGGTTCAATTTTTGTAATTGCTACTTGCGGGGAAAACAGAAACCTTTTTGAATAAAAAAAACCTAGTTCGTTATCCGGCAAACGTTGCTCTTTGAATAATTGCTGTAAAATAAAATTGCGAGCTATAGGACTAAGGGCCTTTAGATTTGGGTCAGTTCCCTTTGAATTGGGGATACGAGATTCTTGTTTGAGGATTTCTAAATTCAACAAAATGAGGGTAAGAATATGTAATTGCTTACAAGGCTTCTCGATTTGGGCTTTAATTACTTACTTACTTATGGTGGCGCTACAGTCCAAGTCGGACCAGGGCCTCACCCAACAAACTTCCCCAGCCAGCTCGGTCCTTGGCTAACTGTCTCCAGTTTCGCCCGCCAAGTTGGTTCAGGTCCTCTACCACCTGTGTGCTGCACCGGAGTCGCGGTCTTCCTCTTCTGCGACGTCCTTCCGGGTTGGATTCGAAGACTCTACGAGCCGGAGCATTATTTTCCATTCGCTCAACATGACCCAACCATCTAAGTCGTTGGACCTTAACTTTTCTCGCTAGGTCAGTGTCGCTGCACAGCTCGTTCAGTTCTTGGTTGAATCTTCGTCTCCATTCTCCATTGATGCAGACAGGACAAAAAATCACTTGAAGAATTTTTCTCTCAAAGCAGCCCAAAGCGTTTTCATCAGATTTTGTCATGGTCCATGTCTCTGCAGAATACATGAGGACCGGGATGATGAGGGTTTTGTAGAGTGTCACTTTAGTTGCTCGGGAAAGGACTTTACTACGCAATTGCCTTCCAAGTCCAAAGAAGCAGCGATTGGCAAGAGTGATTCTTCGTTTGATTTCAGCGCTGGTGTTGTTGTCTAAGTTGACAGCGGATCCCAGGTAGACAAAGTTCTTAACAACCTCGAAGTTAAATCTGTCTATGTTGACGTTTGCTTCAAGACGTCGATGTTGGTAGTCCTTTCTTGTCAACAGCATTAACTTGGTCTTGCCCTCGTAAACCACTAGACCCATCTTCCTAGCTTCCGTCTCAAGACTCACAAACGCACCACTGACATCACGCTGTGTTCTTCCAATTATGTCAATGTCGTCTGCGTATCCTAGTAGCTGGACGGACTTTTGAAAGATTGTGCCTCTGGTGTTGACGTTGGAGCCTTGCACAATCTTTTCAAGAATGATGTTGAAAAAATCGTATGACAACGCATCGACTTGTCTAAAACCTTTTTTGATTTCAAAAGCGTCCGTTAGGTTTTTCCCGACCATGATGGAACCGCGTGAGTTTTCCATTGTCATTTTACACAGACGGACGAGTTTTGCTGGGATGCCAAAACTAGACATTGCTCTATATCATTGGTCTCTATAGACGCTGTCATACGCGGCCTTGAAATCGACGAAAAGGTGGTAGGTATCGATTAGAAGTTCCTGGGTCTTCTCCAAGATCTACCGTAGGGTGAATATTTAGTCGATGGTGGACTTCCCGGGTCTGAAGCCACACTGATAAGAACCTATCAGGTTTTTGACGAAGGGCTTCAAACACAGCACGGCAAACAAGATCTTATAGGCGATGTTAAAGAGACTTATACCTCTGTAGTTGGTGCAGTTCAGGGGATCTCCTTTTTTGAGGATCGGGCTACTAATTGAGCTAAAAACATAATGTACTTCTTACAGAATTGAAACATTCAAAGGAATTTTCAATATTCAAGTTTAAAAAAGTCAACAACTGGTGCAACACATGCGGAATTCAGCATCAGAACGAAAAGCTGAAAATAGACTATACGATCAATAAATAAATTCATTAAACAAAACCAGCTGTCATAATTCATTTTTTCGCTCAAATGTCTTACATCATCCGTCAGCATCATCATCATTATCGTTCAACAATCTATATACTGCACTCTCGAACACGAACATAACATTCTATTTATTTTCATTTAGCAATTTTTAAAATATCATTATTGCATCGCTCGTACAGCATCAGGAAAAAGCAGGCAGCCGCGAAGCTTTAGGCCCCACAGGTGCAGTGTTTGGTATTTTTCATAATCTCAGCTATTTCTGTGCAAAATCATTAAATTAAATACTCATTTGAAAACATTTGAAAATCGCTTGCAGTGGATAGATGCTGTTTTTCTTTCGTACACTCCACATCTCTTGAAAAGTCAGAAGTGGATTTTTGAATTTTAATATTAGGAAATATTGGAAAAAAAAACTCTTAAATTATACAAACCTTCAATCAAGAAATAAAGCCAGAGAAATACCTAACCCACCGTCAATCGCTAAAAAAAAACCTTGAAAAAGTCGTACAGATGTAAAGGGTGCGTTCAGAAAATTGCATTGTAGTACCTACATTCTTCTCGATGTCTTTGTTAAAGTACACTGTAGTGTAAATTTATTGAAAGCAAATACTAAACCTTGCCTTTACCTTTTAATTCCATTTGTAAGGAATTATTTATGATGCTTTGAAGAAAACTAAATTTACGATTTTTCATCATTAAATAAAAGCCCAGAATATGGTGAAGAGTAATTTACAGTTTGTGGATGAATAAAAAACTAAAGTAAGCGTTTTACATTGAAATTTCACATTAAAAATTTCGACTCATCGATAAACTCTATTACTTAGTTACTTACTTAAGGTGGCGCTTCAGTCCGTTGTGGACTTGGGCCTCAATCAACAGTCTCCGCCAGCCAGCTCGGTCCCTAGCTAGCTATCTCCAAATTCGCACTCCAAGCTGATTGAGGTCCCCTTCCACTTGAGCGCTCCACCTGAGTCGTCTTCCTCTCCTCCTACGTCCCTCGGGAATAGTGTCGAAGGCTTCCCAGGCCGGAGCATTGGTGTCCTTCCGCTCTAAATGACCGAGCCATCTGAGTCTCTGGACCTTGACCCTTCTGGCTAGGAACATGTCGTTGTACAATCCGTAAAGTTCGCTGTTATATCTCCTTCTCCATTCCCCTTCAATGCACACGGGGCCAAAGATGAACCGAAGAACTTTCCTCTCGAAACAGCCTAAGGCTTTCTCATCCGATTCTGACTGGGATGATGAGGGTTTTATACAATTTTACCTTAGTTGCTCGAGAGAGGGCTTTTCCACTCAATTGGTTTCTTAGCCCAAAGAAACAGTGATTAGCAAGAGTTATTCTTCGTCTGATCTCGGCGCTGGTGTTATTGCCCGTGTTTAGAGCGGAGCCTAGGTAGACAAACTCCTCTACCACCTCGAACTTGTATGCGTCTATTGTGACGTTCTGTCCGAGCCGTTGCTCGGTGTTAGGTGTCCTTCCTCGAAGACAGCATATACTTCGTTTTTCTGTCTCAATTCTCACAAAGGCGTCATTGAAATCACGCTGTGTTCTTCCCATTATATCAATATCATCGGCGTACGCGAGAAGTTCAGGAGATTTTTGGAAGATAGTACCCCTGGTGTTGTCGGTGGAGTTCTGCACTATCTTCTCAAGAACAATGTTAAAAAAATCGCACAACATTGCATCGCATTGTCTGAATCCTTTTTTAACGTCGAAAGATACCGTAAGCTCGCTGCCAACATTGATGGAGCACCGTAAGTTCTCCATCATCATTTTGTACAAGCGAACGAGCTTGGCAGGGATGCCAAAACTAGACATAGCTTTGTACAGTTCGTCTCTGTAGATGCTGTCATATGCGGGTTTTCCCAGGATCTGCCGCAATGTGAAAATTTGGTCGACGATTGACTTTCCTAGCCTGATGAAGCCACATTGATAAGGATCAATTAGATTGTTGACGAATGGCTTCAGACGTTCGCATATTACTGCAGAGAGGATCTTGTAGGCGATGTTAAGTAAGCTAGATTCCTCTGTAGTTGGCACATTTTAGAGGATCTCCCTTTTTCAGGATAAACTCTATTGCTACATAAAATATAAAATCAACCTGTTACCCACTGTACTTCTCCACGAATAAACTTTGACTCTCTGCACTTTGTTCTTGCTGTCAAAAACCGTAAAACTACTTTTTAAAATTCTATAAGAATATCGAACAGGAATATAATTCTTCGTAACAAATGAATAAAAATTGTTTGTTATTGTAACTCATTGACATCAATTTGTATGCCACTTCCACAACATGACGTAAACAAAAAGAAACTTCAAACAAGAATCCAAAAAACGAAACACAAAAACACAAATTAACATTGTTTTCGGATCGCATTTAAATACAAAAACAAAACCATTTGACCCCGAAACCTATTTCCCCACATAGGTACAACTCTTATTTTACAATATTCCCACTCGTTTAACACTCGTGTGCCGTATCTCATCAACGGAAAATTCATCATCTTCAAAAAAAATAAAAACAGCTACACTCTGACTACACTGGAATATTTTATCTTTGATTTCTATAGAAGGCAAGGTACCCAGATCGAACTCTTTTGTTATGCATTTTTTTTGGAATTGAAAATTTTCACAAATAAATTATATTTGAGTGCGTTGTTTTTTTCTCAATATTTTCCACTTTGCAATAATTGTTGATAGTTCCAAATTGATAAGAACTGTTAACAATAATGAAAAGCGCATACAACGAATTTAATTAAAGTTACCTATTTATATTTCTTTTTTTATTTTTGTGTGTTTGTGTTTCAGTAATTGAAGAACAGATATGTAGGGGAGACTGGGACAATTCATCAATACTTCAATTCGGTTTTGATAAACCTAAGATCTTTAGAAATTGAAGAAAACATATGTAGGCCTTCAAAAGTCTGATATTTTCAAAACATAAACTCAAACGAATAATCAGGTGAAAGACTTTACCCCAGATTCCCCTACAATCTCATGATGCGATTTTATTGCGGTAATGAAGCGACGTGAAAACGTGATGCAAGCAAAAACGTATGGAATAAGGTTTTTGATTTTAATTTTGTTATTTTGAATTGAAGTGGGTTGTTAGATTGCTATTGAAGTTCCGTCTGTGTCCGTCACGGTTTGGTAACAAACACAACAGCTCACTTCAAGGTTTCGCGGAAGTCAAGTCATGATTAATTGAAGCTTTATTAAGTGGGCAGTTGAAACAGCGAGCATCACTGAAAAATTAACACATGATGCGATGCTCTTTTTACAAAAAAACAAAGCGTTCGAAGGTCTCGTTGGTAGTGGGTAGTAGGAGTATATTTAGTGATGGTTTAGTTTTAAAAATGCTTACTTTGTTGTAAGCTCAAACATTTTTTTCAAAGCTTTTAATTTTGTTATTTTTTCAACTCTAAAATTAATTTCAATTGTCATTTCTGTACAACCATCGAAGCTTTGCATTAAAATTTTCGACAACGATTATGTGTTGACGTTTCTCAAGTTTACATAACTGACACTTCTAGGTTTGCAGTCTACGGAATACCTGTCAAAATTTATCCTGGTCTGCAATTTGATTCCTCAAACTACTGTCAAAATTTAAACAAACGTCAACGTATACCCAACAATTGAACGCTATTCACATTCACATTTCTAAAGAAATTGGCGCAAAATTATAGTCCGCTAATGAAAAATTTTAAGAGAATTTAGTGTGATACTAAAATGACGTTTCCGTTATGAATAAAACGTCAATTTAAGCTTTATAATGTCAAAATGTTAAAATTCAACCTAACGTCAAGTTTTTAGTACTACACTAAAGTTGTTCATTAGCTAATGAACAATTTGAAGAGAATTTAGTGTGATACTACTTTTAAATGACATTTCCATTATGAATAAAACGTTATTTTAAGCTAGTATCGCACTAAATTCTCTTCAAATTGTTCATTAGCTTATGACGTTTCCGTTATGAATAAAACGTCATTTTAAGCTTTTAAATGTCCAAATTTAAACAAACGTCAAGGTTTAACCATTTTTCAACACAATTCGCACAGGGCCTTAAAATGACGTTCGAGTCATGACTGAAACGTCATTTTAAGCTAGTATCACACTAAATTGTTTCATTAGCACTAAATTCTCTTAAAATTGTTTATTAGCGGGATAGAGTTTTGCGCCAATAAATTTTGTTTTTTAAGGGTAGTTATACTTTTTTGACGAACGAAAAGACGAAGTCTGGCCTGTCAACTTATCTTTATATCAACGGCTGAACCGATTCGGCTAAAAATCTGTAAAGATAAGAATGTCCGAAGTTTAACATTTATATGGGAAAACAACGTTTGCAGGGTGAGCTAGTTATCAATAAATACAAATTAAAAAAATATATATTTTGTTTGTAAGAGCTTACCACATTTGTCGAAAGTAGCAAAATGCATGGACGATTACTAGACAAAGCTGAAGAGTGAACGGTAATTTGTAAAATTACCCTAAATTTACTAAAACTTGAAACATCTTCCAACAATAACTAGGACTATATTTGTAATGGTTGCACCCTCATTTTTGTAAATTATTCAATTTAGTGGGATCTTTGTCTTTGTGGCAACTATAACAATAGCTGTCAATCTCAGAAAATAGGAAGGTACTCATGAATAAAATAGTGAGTTCAAATTCAAACAATAATTCTGTCTCATTTCGGAAACAATACTGTAAGATATCTTAATGTGTGTGTGTGTGTGCATGTATTTTAGCCTTATGAGCTTATGACTTTGAGGTGTGAGTGATGTGACAGATCTCAAATTATTATAGGATCGTTCAATTTTGTTATATGTCAAGCTTTAATTTTGTGTTTTTGATTCTTTGTGACACTTTTAGCTTGTCATAAATATAAATGTAGATGGAAATGGGTACCTTTTAATGGAAATTTCAGTAAAAAAAAAAAAAAAAGTAAAGATCACCCACATATTCCAACAACGCATTCACTGGTTATTTTGTTCTATTCATCTTCTAAATAATTCATTTATGACTATTTCTGAAAATAGTTTGCACAAAGCTCAAACCGAGCTCATGTTAATTTTCAAGGTTCAAGGTTCATAAATGTTTTTTTCTCAACATTCGTTGGCGTATATTAATCAACTTTGTATTTGTACAACGTAAATTCTTTTTGTTCCTATAAATAAACAAAACAATGAATTTTCCATGTAAAATGATGATCAAATAGAGAATTAAACGAAGTGCACTATCAAGGATGACGTAATCGCTGCATTTCCAGCTTATAGAACAAACATTTCAATGCTTGTGTATGTGTCATCATAGATGGCGCGGCATTAGCTAGCATCTACAAAAATTAAACAACTCAGAATCAACATTCATAAAATAATTACTTTAATTAACAATGCGCCACAATTTTCTTTTTTTTTCTGATCTCAACGATACCCTGATGTGTTTGTATATTTCTTATGATCAATGATCATATCCCCTTCCAGCTCGACATCAAACTGAGGTTTGTTAATTATCCAGCACATGTTCATTGTTCATTGTAGTTTTTATTTATTCATTTTGATGAAGGGGGGAATTAAATAGATGTTTCTGAGTGAGAGATGTGCCTTGTGTTGTGTTGTGTTATATCTGGTGCAGGCCACTACTGTTTTACAGTTTAATATGTTGAGTTTTGATTAAATTTCAGATCCAAAACCTCGAAACGACAAACAACTTGATAACCCTGGCTCTTGAAAGTAACCAGGTATCAAAAGCCAAACCAATGTAAATCTTGTGTTGTTTAGATTCAAAGAGAATAATTGGTAGATTCTAAGCCAAGGCAAAATCAATTTATCAACTGTTAGCAGATAATAAACAAAAAAAAAAAACAAGGCTGACGGTCATTTGTTAAGTTGACTCTGATGACGGTTGATGTTCCCCCTGGTGTTGGTGTTGTTGGTTTTTAGATTGACGCAATCAGCCGCCTCTTTACTCTAACAGTGAGTCTTAGAAAGTTGAATGTTGTTTTGTGTTTTTTTTTTATCGTGGTTGAGTTAGGATTTTTTTTTAACTCAAGGTTGAGAAAAGACAAAAACTTGAAACATTGTTGCTTCACTGACTTTACCCCGTGGCGCTCTCTTCTGATTTCGTTGTTTAAGGTTGTGGCTTGTTGATTTTGTTTTTTCATATGTTTGTGTGCTGTCAAAGCTAACTCGGGGAATGAGGTTTTCTGAACGATGCGTTGGCGGGAACATTTAATTTTTATTCAACGATTTTTTTGTAGTGGAAAAAGAAGATAGATTCCTCTTAGTGCTGTTGTATACGTAAATGCCAAAGTTGAAGATATAACAATAATAACTGATCGAACATTTTTAAATTAATTAACAAGGTTTCAAAGCTTACAAAAAGAGAAAGAAAAATGTAAATACTTACCATATAATTGCCATTTATTGTTTAAAGTATTCCATCTGGATACGTACTGTCAAAATTGTGCCAAGCCAATGGACGGATTGAAGTTTCAGACTTCAATTATAAAAACGGGTTTGATCAAAGGCTCTGTTTTCTCCTCCTCTCCTAAGTGCTTTCTTACGCGCCAGGGTACAAAGGCCGCAGTGACTTGATGAAGTGGCACATAATGCTAGTTCATACGTGGTTGTTAAGGAAGAAAGCTTATGACCTCGCACCGGACTTACCACTTATGCTGAGACAAAAATCGGTTCTAAGCAATTCCACTTATAGATTCCGATCGGTTTGCAAACTTAGCTCGGTAATTCGACTCGACAACCCGGTTCGCCAACTCTTAAAACCAAGCGGTTCAGCAGTTGCGGTCAAAAATAGTACGAGTTATTTCTAATATAGGCGCGCCGATGAGATGCATGCCTAAGGCGCTCTCAACGCTTAATCCACCACTGACGTCATGGGTTCGAGTCCTACTCGTGCCCATAGTTCTTATTTCATCTTTCACGGGCACTGCCTCTTGCGAAGAACTGACAAAACTTCCAAGAGTATCAATCTGTCATGAAAAAGTGCTTCTCAACTTTGCCGTTCGGAATCGGCGTTAAATTGTAGGTCCCCTCAATTCTTCACACGCACCCAGAGCATTGTTGATGGGAGTAAGTCACTTAAGCCTTGGTTCTTCAAAAGCTGTCGCGCCACTCTCGTTTTTATTTTTATTGGTCTTTTTTTTACGTTTCTTCTTTTACCTCCAATGGAACGGGTTATGATGTATGTGACATTCTTCGGACGTTTCTGTTTTCAAAACAGAAGAGTTCTGCTCTTCTCAGAAGCATTCCGTCAGTCAAAGTCAGTCCAATAGAATGGTTTCAGAAAACTTCTGAACTCTTCCGAATTCTTCTGGACGTCCAATGGAAAACGACATTACATATTTGTACATCTTAGTAATATTTGACAGCTAGGCCGTTAGGGGATTGGGTTAAAAAGTGGTTAAAAGTGGTTAAAACTTGACATTTGGATAAATTTTGACACTTCATCCATTTTTAACCACATTTCATCCAATTCGCACACGGCCTTAACAAAACAAATTTAATTTGACATATAAGGTCCCTTCGCGTACCCTCCTGAAACAGTCCAATTTTACGAAAAATTACGAAATTTAACCAAATCCTGTTCGTGTACTCAAAAATTTGGTAATTTTTCGTAAAAGAGAACGTTCACGAGAGAGTTAAATATTTCCCCAACCTACGAATTTTAGCCCAAGAAATTTCTTTGGGCTGATTTGTGAAAAGTGTCAAATTTGTTTGAAAATAGCAAATAAATAAATACATTCAAATTCAAAGTTTCAATTCTTCATACAAAAAAAACTTGACAATTAAAATGTGGGTAAAATTTGTTGTTTTCCCGTTCGCTTACTTTTTTGTAGTTTGGTTTTTCTGTGAGAGAATTTTACCCCCACTCCTCAAAATGTCTCATCTTACGAATTATAGTGCAGAAAGTACGCGAACGGACCTATAAATTCCGCCTAAAATGTTACATTGACAGGATCATCAATATTTTATATTTTAAACTAAAAATTCGTCAAAAAATGTCATCTACGTGGTTTAACCGTTGTATATACTGCTCTAGTATTATCACGGGGCTGAATTTTGTGTTGGGGACTCGCCCTGTTGTTAGCGCAAGTAGTTATTCGCTCATATTTTAATGAGAACCAAAAAAGTTCTACCTGGCGTTCGGGGAGGCGCTGTCGTAGATTCTTGATTATGCGAGTACTAGAGTAGTATATGCGCAAAGGTTTAACTCAGGTTGTCCAGATGGTGGATTGCTGAGAATTTAGTGGAAGTGGCTTTAAGAATCGGTGGTAGTGGCATATTGACTAAACGTTAGACATTGACATTGACATTTCACAGTACTTCGCACATGAATGTAACGAACTACAGACACATAGCAGTACTGGCGACTGAGGCCATCGGCTGGGACAGAACAAAACACTAATACAACAGAGAGAGACGATATAGATACATAGAAAGGAAGAACATAAACCTACGTGGAGGAGACACAGATTTTAATTGTCTCATATCAGCGCACAGGTGGCCTCAGATAAGCTGGCGATTTTTGTAGAAAAAGAATGCTGCCGAAGTTGGGGCTTAAACCCGTAGCGTTGGGCTTAGCAATCTAGCTATCCTCTGAGCCATTGCCACCTGCAAGCTAAAACGTTAGTTTCGATCGAAATGTATTGAATGGTACAAACATTAAACATCAAAATTGGCCTTTATTTCTATTAAAATTCGCTACAGAATCGAATTATCTTCGAATTGAGAAAAAGAGCAAGAATCGTAAAGTTTAACGATTCAAATGATCGAAGTTTACTTAAGGTGGCGCTACAGTCCGTTGTGGACTTGGGCATCAATCAACAGGCGCCGGAAAAAGAAGTAAGAAAAGTTTGGCGAAGCATTATTGTGAACTTTGTTCTACTTGATTCTCATAATTTCAAGTGACTTTTTTGAAAAAAAAAAAAATGGTAACCTTTCGCGTCCTACATTCTCCTCATTTTGAATCAGTCGTCCAAGTCCTGGTTAAAAAGGATGACATTTTTCCAATAAGTTGCTTTGTTGAGTTTTGATTAAATACTTCATTGTTGAAGTTCACAAGGACAAACTTAATAGTAAGCCTAATTTTCGTAATTGTACTACAGAGTATGACAAATCACTTTGGCTTTATATATTGAAGTTATAGTAGGAGCATTAAGTATTTAGACACTAGCGTCATCTAGCATTTATCTAACTAATCTACTTTCTAATTCTCCTCGTTTTCAGCGCCATGACACAACGCTTATGAAAAAATCGTATCTGCATGATATAGGTAGATAGCTATCACCATGCCCGTACTATTACTAAGATATGGAATAGAGCAGAACTTTGTATATATATTTAGGGAGTATTATCAAGATTAGTTTTCTGCTTGGTTTGACAGATCTTCTGCTTGGTTTGACAGATCTTCTGTCGCAATTCGCCCACGGCCTTAGGAACAATTTTGAATTTAAGAAAAGTGGGAACACTCATCTCAAAACCAGGGTTCGGCTAATTGTCGTTTTTTCATCTTGATTGAATGTGAGAACCACCTTAACTCATTAGTCATACCATCTGGTCAGGACAGGCCAACAGTTTTTCATGAAAGTTGAAGAGGTTGATACAAAACTAATAACCATTTTCCCAGTCATTATTAGATAATAAGAAATTATGATCATAAGAAAAGCAATTCCCGAATCTTAACGTTTTTAGTTTAAGTGTTGTTTTGTGTTTACAAATTTTGTTATTTTTTGCATGGAGTTAAATTTTAAGGTTTTAAGTATTCATATTTTCTAGCTAACGTATTTCCATTCAAACCAACAAAATAACTGTAACAGTTGATTTCTCAATAATTTAAACTGTGAAGTGAAAGTAGAACTTCATTAACTCAACTAGCTTACAGAACCCAACACATGCCCAATTCCCAAAAAAAAAAAAACATTCCATTCCGTCCACTTAACTATTGATTCATCTATGTGTATAAAATTTGTTCCACATACAAACACAAAAAAAATTAAAACTCGTTGCCTTCGTTCTAGTTCTTAAAAACCAGAATTCCATCTTTCTAGCACACAATTCCCCTTTTTTTATATTTATTTCTAATGTAGGTATATAGAGTAACGACACAAAACAGCTTTTAAGTTTTCAATCCGCCGCACTCTTTACACACTTCTCCAAAAACATGCCTCATCACTACACATACTCTTGCAACATCAAAAGAACACACAAAAAAAAACTTGTAGTTATTCAAACAAATTTTCCCCTTCTGTTTTGTGCTCGTTTTCAAAGTTTTGCCTAGCAACAAACGCGTTTTTCATCATCCTTCCTTCCTTTTCCATCGTTTCTAATCTCCCCGCCACATCAACATCATGTGTATTTCAAATGATAGAAGGTATGGAAAGTTTTTTTTTGGCTCTTCCAAAATCCGCGGCTAAAAGTTTCGAGTTGGACGGGACCTATATATTTCTCCATTTTGACAGAAAACAAAAAAAATTGATGAACTGATACATTTTGTGAATAATGATGCAATGCTTCTCAGGCTAACGATTTTCTAAGCTTTTTCCGCCATTATTCATACGTTTACACGTGACATGATAGATAATTTTTTGTTTCCTCCTTTTGCTTTGTAGAGGCAATGACAAACTGTAGATTTTTTTTTGCAGAGTAGACAAATAGGCGCGATATTTTTTGTAACCATCACCATATTTGTTGTATCAGTATGACTCAAACTCAACTCAAATACATGAACAAAGTCACAACGTGGATTTCCATTTTTTTTTTTTTGCATTTGAACCAAAATAATAAAATGGTTATTTCTGTTGGACGCCCGCAATTTCTATAGGAGAGAGAAAAAGACTGACTCGTATTTAGAACAAACAGCAAGCCCTGATCTCGCTCCCACATATTTTGCAGAACGTTGTAAAATACCATTTCTGTTTAAAATATTTTATTTAATCGTCATCACTTCTTTGCAAATTAATTTCACAAATTCAAAATCTTAAGGAATAATATTACACGCGACGACCAAATGACACATCCAACACCAGCGAACACGACCAAACTATGGACGGATCTAATAAAATTTTCCACCATAAAACCCAAGTAAACGACAACGTTGAGCGCGCGCGCCACAAAACAAAAAAGCTCATATTGAAAGAGTACATCTACATACATAAGATTTTTTGTACGAAAAAAGCACTTGGTAAATATCTCCATCTCACTTTGACAAAATGGCGTCGCAGTGAAATCATCGCGTTCGAAGAAAAAAAAGAACTACACAAATCATGCGGAAGTATAAAATTAGGTCGCATGATACACGATAGAAGTACCACTTTTTCGTTAAATTTTCTTTTCTTTTTCTGGCTAATTCGATTTTCACGGCCCGAACTAGAAACAATGATGAACCACGAACTTGCGGAAAATTGACCATTTCCTTTGGATATTTTTTTTTTTTTTTTCATAAAATGTAGACCTTCAGCGATTACATAACCAGTTAGTGGCAAAATACATAAAACCACGTAACTTAAAAATTTAATTCAGTTAAAATATAATTTAAAACAAACTTCTATCATTTTAAGCTTATAATGTGTCCCATTAATAATTTAAAGAAGTTAAAGTTTTAAATGGATAGTGTGTAAATTTAACATTCAATTAGATAGAAAAAAAAATGAAAGGAAACAACACGTCACCCACCGTCCAAGAAATCGCGACCGTACACCACAGCAAACTTCAACCGAATAATACCCAGAAGAATACAGCGAGAGTAAAACGCTTAAAAACGGGGAAACATTTGAAAAGCTTTTGCGACGAGTCACGATAAAGCTCTTTTTCAGTTCACCTATTTATTTGGGAAAAATACAGCGGGGAATGCGTAAATAAATGTAGGAGACATGAGTGTATATACGAATGACAGTTTTATATACATTCAAAGTTTTCCCCTCCAAGTGTAGAAGAAACTTTTCAGGGTTTCAATTTTACTAGCATAGCTTTTTTCCAAAAGCTCAAAACCAGCTTTTTTTGTAAGAAGATTTAAACGAAGTGTAATTTGATGTGTGTTAGTTGATCATTTTGTTAGTAATTTGGTCTTTTTGAAGGGGGTAAAAGGAGATACTTGGAAAATATAAGAGAAGAAAAAGCAAACACAACTTGGGGAAAAATCAAGTTGGAAATCCGTTAACAATGCGCACTATGTATGTATATATGTGTTCTGTTTCTTTTTTTTTGTGTTCTTAGCGTGTTCTTCTTTTTACTACTTTTGCGCCAATAACCTAGTTTTTTTTTTGTTCTTTCAAAAAGTAGGTACCTTATGTATTGAACATAAGAAAAAAAAATGAAAACATGACAGTGTCCTCCTGCTGACTAGGTTCGTTTGCGTTCGTTTCGGTTCGTTTGTTCTTTTCTTGTTTGGTTGGTTTTTGTTCAGTGGACCATTTTCGACTCTTGTTTTGGATTGTTTTGAGTTTACAAAATTATATCTCGTTTGTTTGGACCTAGATTTCTTGAAATGAAAATCACCATTTTGACATAAATATGCGTTTACATGTAGGTATTTTGAAAACTACTGACCTCAAAAACACAGCACAAGTTATCAAACATCTCGACATTGTGAAGGAAGTTAGTCCATATTTCCAGCAGCTAGCCACCTTAAGATAACAAAATATAAAATATTGTGAATAAACACAAACCATAAGGCAACTCAGCCAATTACGAAATATTCTTATCGTTGCAAAAGCTTCTAATTTTTCTTTCTGTCTAATCTTTGACCTAAATAACTGTTCAAAGTCCTTTGGTGTTATTTTTTGTTCCATTTCAATCCCTAATTGAAATAAACTAGGTTATCATGTGAATCTCAAATAATTTCTTATCTGTCAAAAATAATTAATAATTTCCTCTTAACATCTGGCAATGCCATCAATCTATGTCATGATTTTTTCTATAGCGTATGTGCTCACTTGTTTTAATTAAAAACATTCAAAAAAAAAACTTTCATAGAAAGCACAGCCTTCAGAAAAAAAAAATATAACATGTTTGACTATTCCGACTTCCAACACTTCAACTAACGAATTTCAGCAGAAAAAAATGAGGCATTTGAAACTAAATAAAAACCATGACATCATCTATTCCTATTTTTTGTTTATTCAATTTCTTTCTTCTCTACTCTAACTACACAAGCAGAAACGGAACAAATTCCTTTGATCAACAGCAGAACATAGGACCAGAAATGTTTTTGGTATTTATTGCACAATTTCCTCTGCCTTCCCTACCGTGCGTCGCGTCGGATGAAGGAAGAGTAAACAAAACTTAAATAAAATGAACAATTTTGCGCCTTTTTCGACCGCGCTATAGGTTGTGTGAGTGCGCTCTAATTTTATGAGCCGTTCGAAAAAACTTTGACAGATTGTAAATTAGCTAGAAGAAAAGCATAGTCTGGGAGCCACCAATCAGTTATTCTAAGTTAAATATATTTTTTTAAAGTTATACCGAGTTTTTGCATGGAATATCATTAAATTGTGTAGTGTTCATGTCGTACATGTTTCCAGTTCTCAAGTGGCAACTCCATTAACTACAAATTCAATTTGTCTTCTATTGTAAGTTTGTTCACATACCAAAGAAAAATAAGGTTAAGCAGATGAGCTTTTTGGAAAATTTGAAAATTTCAGTGCTCTTTGATTTGGTAGGTCGGGGCTCAGAGGAAGGAAAACTTTCAGCTGACATAAATTCGAAGTTTGAAGAATAAGAAAAAGCTTTCTGTTCTATCGTCTTTGGAGAGGTGCCTTCATTAGGTACTTAAGAAAATCCATACATTTACAAACATATGTAATATGTACCTGTTTGTGTATTGTGTGCATTTATGTACATTTAAACGTACTGACACAAGCAGTAGCTGGTAACTTTTCTTTTAACTGAGCTTTCTTCATATGAACTTTTTCCAGTAAGTGTCATCACCGAAGAGAATTGTTGTCACTTGGAAATTATTGAGGAACGGTTTTTCTGATTGACTGATATTGGTCAGTAATCCAACCCTATTTTTTTAAACAAGTTATTATCCATAAAGACGTAGAGAGTTTTTGAGATATCGAGGACAGTTTTAATTATTCATTGAACATTTAATGGCAATGAGAATGGAAAACTAAGGGAATTTCCTGCGTCTTTTACACAATAACGGGCTGTGTTAAAAGCAATTTAATAAATTTGAGAAGGAAATCAAATTTTCTCATGTTTCCTTGACAAAATAATTTTACTGCACTATTATGTGTCCGTAGCTTAGTGGTAAGGTGTGTTGGCTGCTAAGCAGAACGTCGTGGGTCCGAGTACTACTCTAGCCCATAGTTTTTATTTCATCTCTCACGGGCACTGCCTCTTGCGAAGAACTGACAAAACTTCCAAGAGTAGCAATCTGTCATGAAAAAGTGCTTCTCAACTTTGTCGTTCGGAATCGGCGTCAAATTGTAGGTCCCCTCAATTCCTCACATGCATCTAGAGAATTGTTGATGAGAGTAAGCCACTTAGGCCTTGGCTCTTCAAGAGCTGTCGCGCCACTCTATTCTATTATGCTTTATGAACGAAAATTTCTTACAAAAAATGGCGCCCAACAAAACTTCAAAAACATTTCCAGCTCAATTTGCTTTGTTCTATGTGCGATCAGTGGTTGTATAACAATAAACTTTCAAAATAACCGAGCAACAATAGCGTTTTCATGAAACTAGAAAACAGAAAAAACAATTCCCATCGTGTTTGTTCCAAGCTTCAACAAAAACCTTTACAATATGCACTTACGCAACTTAACACATACCTGTAACTTGCAGGTCATTAAAAATCCACTGTCTGATCGCTTCGACCAAATAATATACATACTCGTATAGGTATGTGTTAAAATAGCTTGTAGGTTTGTGACTATGAGACTTTCTTTGTCAAAACGAAAACCGCAAAGTGTCTAAAGGTCTATAAGTCTTTTTGAGGCTTGCACTTTGTTCGTCATGTTTTCTATTTGTATTTACTGTTTGTCTATCATCTTTGCAGTATTTCCGCCCGTCCGTCGTCGTCATTGTCTTCGTCGTTTGCTTGTAAATATTTTTAAGCAAATTGGTTTCAAATGGCGTGGTTTATTTTTCATTTTCAAGGTTTTCCACTTTTTCCATTAGGTACATTGCTGTATGTACGTTGCTGTGCGACAAACAATTTGTGCTTTGCCGCGATCCATCGCATATTTGTGATTGGTTTTGTAGAAGTATAGCTGTAGCTGTAATAGAAATACAGCACTGCGATGGAAAAAACTATTTACTTATTAAAAATGTCGCTTTGAGTGATGTAGAATGTAGTGTTCTGTACAAATGAATAGTTTTTCAAATGTGTGTACTATTTGTAGATGTAATTTCAAACAAAGGTGCAGCAGTTGGATGGAAAAATACATAAAAAAAATATTATGTTAGAAAAATTATTGTGCAATTGAGGTAGAACTACACGAAAACATTAGTTTTTATGGGTTAAGTCACGTTTTGTGTTTTTTTCTCTTTATGTACGTTCGACACGAATATGTACTTAGGCACTCTATTTTAGATAAGATCGTTGAGATTCTTATTTTACAACTAAGCTATTATTAATTTGAAACTCTGGTTATGAGCTCGCAAGGTTATAATTAAAACATGCAGATATAGGCTTTTGGCGGCTTGAAAAAGTGTTTTTCAACGTTGTCTCTTTTTTTTGGGGGGTGTGTGATAAGGATATGTTTGAAAGTGTTACGTAATATCTGCGAAATCTATTGATGTTTAGTGTTAATTGTTTAAAGTAACTTCCCCATCAATTTCCACTCAACCTTTATTTATTTAAACCTTATAAGCAAGTGTTTGTCTTTTGTTGGGCGCCACTTGTTACTGTTATCTTGTATTAGAAGTTGAAATTGATTTACATTGGGCGTCAGCTAGAGATAAACTATTGTTTTTGTACGAAAATCTTTGAAACTATGATGTATTTTGGGCGTATACAATTATTTCAAAAAAAATATACGCACATGTAGGTTTTGTCCCCCAAAAAAGTAGCACGAAGATTTCTTCGTCGACGAAGATTCAATAAAAAAACTTCAGTAATTTAAGTGATTTCTGTATATTAACAATTCTGAAAAAATAGGTCATTGTTTTCGTATTGGTGTCACTTTTACTAGCGGGTATGTGTTTCAAATTCTCACCCACTTTTTTTCTAGATTTAAGATGAATTTCCAATGGTTGAAATTTATACTTTTTAGCCACTTTTTTCTGGATTGATTGTGTCCACTTTTAATGTCAAAACATAAGAAACGTTTTTTAAATCACCATTTTGCTATTATTGTTAATTTTGTTTTATGTTTATATCCACTAGATGTTTTTTCCCCTTTTGTATTTTCAAGGGTCTACTTCGCAATTTTAAAATCACCGTCGAATGTTAAGGCAGTGTTTTAAATCAAATACACTAAGGGCTTAATCACATACCAAGACCCTGACCGATTTTTCTTTTTTATTTATTACAAACTCTGTTATTTTTTTCGGTATGAGTATAACACTGTTAGTCAATCCGCTAATTCAATACGAATGACAAGCGATCCCGATGCGAACTGAGGATAGATTCCCCATAAACGAACCACTAAGGCTGTGCTGTGATTAGGACAGAAGCACACTATCGCAATCGCACAAGTAGCACGTTGAAGTCGTACTGCGACAAAATGAGCTTTCGGACGCGACTTTATTTTAACAAAATGTGCCGATGTTTTTTTTATTTTATTTTCAAGAATATAAAGAAGAACACGAAACAACAGAAGAAAAAAAAATAATGAAAAACGAATAAAATCCAAGCACATTCGAGGTAGAGAATCCAGTTGGTATCAGAAATGGAAGCAGAAGTCAAGTAGAGAGCAATAAAATTGCGCCGCACCCAGCAAGAACGATTGTCGGGGCCAGACTGTAAGCTGCTGCGGCATGCAACCGATAGAAATAGTTGAGCTGTTGTTGGAGGATGTCTTGCATTATTTTGGCACTTCACTTGAATGTTTGTTCATGTATTAGATGTTGTTGAATTTTTCTACATGAGATTTTACATCTCTCTACTTTTCCCATCATCATCATCGCACACATAACTTAAGAAAAGGGGACGAAAAATGAGGTGGGAACAGGATATTCCTAATATGTGTATAGGGGAAGCTATATGATGACGATGAGTTTTAAGGGTGTATTTATACCCTGCGCACATTGTTCTTCGATTTCATTTCCCGTGTTTTCTAGGACATCATGAGTTTTTTCATGAATTTTCCCTCGCCCATCAAACATTTATAAATCGAAAGAAAATTCCTTTGTTTCCGTTGTTAAGGGATGGTTCACATTTTTTTTTTTTTTGCTGTGTGGAATCGAGAGATATTTTCATGCCACATGACAACGAGAACGACGACACTGTGTCATGTGATTTTTCCAATAAATTCTCATAGCAATGGGTTTTGTTGTTTTGCAAAAGTGCGATTGCGCGCTGCTGCAGATGGGATTGTTTTTTTTTTTCTTGTGTTCGTTCCACTCAATATTGCATGAGATCTGTATAATTTAACTGATGTGTACCTAGAGGTATTTTCAAAGTTTGCAAACCGAGGAAATGTGGTATTTTATAGAGAAAAAAGGTTCATGGATGCTCTCTCATTGAAGGTAATTTATAGAAGCAAATAAGTGGGAAATATAGGTATTGTCGGGCTATTATCACGTGTTTGCAGAACTCACAAGTATTTCTAGTGACCTAGTTTTAAAAAATCTATCTAATGGATTTGGAAGGTCATGTTTCACATATTAATTTTTATAGGTAAACCGAAGTGTGGCTTAATATTTTTGATAACAACCAAGTCTTTTTGAACAAACCCTTTTCTACCTGAACAAAATGGAAATGCAAAATGCTGAAATTCGAAATACTAGTTATGACATTAAAATTCTTCTTAAAGAATTGATAGCCAAGGATCAATGCTTTCTAGAATACTCGGACGACACGAGCGAGACGTTTTGGTAGCATGCATCTAAGCGATTCTCCCTTCGATGTCCCAGTCAAACACCAACAAGATTGATCCCTAGGCCAAGAATTCCCTAGCAGAGAGGGTGTTCTCAGATACCAGCAATGACACTAACTACAGGGTGGCGCACGAATCGTGCTACAAAAATAAAACGTAATAACTTTTCTTCAGTGTGAGTAATCGGCTTATTTTTTTTTTTTTTTTATAGGCTTATGAGTGCTTCGGACACTGAAAAAAAGGATTTGGATAGTGCAGCGATACCATGCTTTTCAGTCCGTCATTTCCGTCCAAAGGGAATTTAGACGGGAGTTTGGCAGTACTCCCCCGAGTAGATGGACCTTTATGAGTCTGGTGAACATGTTTGCCGAACCTGGAAGCATCGAACGAAGACCGTATAATTGAGATCCCAATGTTTGGGTATATGATACAATAGTGGCTGTTGCATTGCATGGGCTGTACCTACAGGCAAATCCAAGTTTTTCGACTGGAAAATAATCGGGACAAATTGAAATAGCAGACGATCATTACAATGGATACTTCATAATGACTTAAATTTGTTTCCGTAGAGAGACCTTTGTGAGACTGAGAATTGATGCAGAAGCGGCAAAAATGGGTTTAGCGGTAAATGATTGAAAAACGAAGTATATGCTGTCTTCGAGGAAGGACACCCGACATCGACCGACGGCTCGGACAGAACATCACAATAGACGCATACAACTTCGAGGTAGTAGAGGAGTTTGTCTTCCCGAGCCTCCGCTATAAACACGGGCAATAACACCAGCACTGAGATCAGACGAAGAATAACTCTTTCTAATCGTTGGGCTAAGAAAGCAATTGAGTGGAAAAGCCCTCTCTTGAGCAACTAAGGTAAAACTGTACAACACACTCATCATCCCAGTCCTGCTGTACGGTGCTGAAGCATGGACTTTGACAACATCGGATGAAAGTGCCTTATGCTGTTTCGAGAGGAAAGTTCTTCGGGTCATCTTTGGCCCCGTGTGCATTGAAGCCGTGTGGCGAAGAAGATATAACAGCGAACTTTACGGGTTGTACAACGACATGGACAGAGCCAGAAGGGTCAAGGTCAAGAGACTCAGATGGCTCAGTCATTTAGAATGGATGGACACCAATGCTCCGGCCCGGAAATCCTTCGACACTATTCCCGAGGGACGTAGGAGGAGAGGAAGACCGCTACTCAGGTGGCGCACTCAAGTGGAAGAGGACCTCAATCAACTTGGAGTGCAAAACTGGAGACAACTAGCTAAGGACCGAGCTAGCTGGCGGAGACTCTTGATTGAGGCCCAAGTCCACAACGGACTGTAGCGCCACCTTAAGTAAGTAAGTGAGTAAAGAGACCAAATTACAAGCAAATTAAACCCCCAGAATTTGCCTGTACGCCTGGAAATTTGCCGAAAAATGATTGCAATGGCTGAAGAAGACAACACATTGATAAATTGTTTGTTCTTGTCTGATTTTAATTTAAACGGCAATGTTAACAAGCAAAATAGAGTGAATCTAAACCAGAAATGCTCCATAAAATGGAAAGGCATTTAGAACGAGTCACTGTGTGGTGCGCAGTTAAATCAAGGTGTATCAAAAAATCATTGATTATGTAAAGCAAGCGATGCCGATCTAGTCCGTTTCCGACCCGTATTGTAGTTGTTCAGATATAGTTTAAAATGGAGGATGAACTAATTGTTATGTGATGACAGTGAAAACCGAGAGCTGTTTGTGTTCAATGAGTAATTTGGGTCAGCCACAGAGCGCATTATTATCAACGCGAACAAAAGTCCTTGCCACTCCTATCCTATAAATGTTTATTTTCTCTCATTTCACCTTGACACACACGCTACTGCATCGAAAAGCCTGATTCATATGCTGCGGATACAACATCCCTATGCTGCGAGTCGTTAAGCTAAAGATTTTTAGTCACCACCCTAAAGGAATGAAATGTATGTGAAGGTATAACCTCTGGAAAAAAAAAGCATAGAGAGAAAATTTTATCGCAAGGTGACCTCCACACAAATGTTCAATGCGTTTGTGGCTTTTTCTTTCGAGAGCTGTAGGTCTACCTCGGTTTGAAAATGTTGAACGAGTTGGTGAACGTTCAGGTAACGTATCTACGGTATGCAATATTAATGTCTTATAATATACACGCATACATATTTAGATAAAAAAAAAGCAGTTAGAGACATCATCTACAGAAATACTTCGTCATTTTCAAGGATATCCAAGCCCAAGGACGTCGGTCGTATATTTATTCAGCGCACATTTGTATGAATAAAACATGAATATACTTTTCGATAGTCCGTGATATATATGTATTGCCATGTTCAGTCCCAGAATTCAATTACAAATATGCGGTGTATCGATGTTTTTGAATGTCAATATTATTAGAAGCCATTAGACCCGTGTAATGTCCGAATGCTTAGTGGTAAGGTGCGTTGGCTGCTAAGCAGAACGTCGTGGGTTCGAGTCCTACTCGTGTCCAAAGTTTTTATTTCATCTTCCACGGGCACTGCCTCTTGCGAAGAACTGACAAAACTTCCAAGAGCATCATCTTTCATGAAAAAATGCTTCTCAACTTTGCCGTTCGGAATCGGCGTTAAAAAGTAGGTCCCCTTAATTTTTCACACGCATCTAGAGAATTGATGAGAGTAAGCCACTTAAGCCTTGGCTCTTCAAGAGCTGTCACGCCACTCTATTTATTTTTGCCTGTTCCACCTGACAAAAATCTTGCTGAGATTTCAATGTCACTTTTACTCAGGAAAGTAATAAGGTGGGTCATAATTATTCTTACGTCGTGTTTTCATGTGTTTTTTACGTTTTTTCTTCTATCTCCAATGGAACGGGGTGTGATTCTTCTCTTCTCAGAAGCATTCCATCACCATCTGTCAAAGTCAGTCCAATGGAATGGTTTCAGAAAACTTCTGGACTCTTCCTAATGCTTCTGGACGTCCAATGGAAAACGACATTATTTCTCAGTGAGATTGGTTATAAGTGGCTTTGCAAATTGGTTTTGTTCGGGCACATACTCATAACGTCGAAAAGTCTGATCGAGACGTCAGGTGAAACTTAATAAATTTCTGAAGATTCCGATTTTTTTTTTCGTATTGTGACACTGCCATGTCCACCCTTTTTATTTATTTTTATATAAATATTTTGACCTGCGTAAGAATTGAGATGTTAAGTTTAACAATTTCGCAATATACTCGATCTAGGCCCGTTTGCTTCACAAAATTTAGGTGCGTTCAGTTCAGAACAAATATTGACGGTTCTTAATTAAAGTTGAACTTTATGTCATAACCTCAATAGTTTCGATGCAGCAACTATGCACATCTTCACAAATTAATATAATAAGAGAACAAATAAAATGCAAATGGTTCTGATTGTCAGAAAATGCAAACAGAGTTTCAGCTTTACCTTTATGTAGAAATGAACATTTTATATTCGTAACGAATAACCAATACAGTATACGCAGCTCACGCAACCAAGCTTGACTTGAAAGTTGGAACTTTGGTCTTGGATTAGAGCGTAGTAACGAACGTCAAAGATAAGATAAGACAACCCCAACTCAAGTGGTTTTGCTTAAAGTGGCTTGAATTTAATTAATTCTTGTTGATGCGTTTGTGTTTTGTGTACGCAGTTACGCAGCGCATTTAAATGAAGCCGCGGAGCACCTGAAAAACAACTTTCTTCGTTTTCCTTGCTGCGTAGTTTTGGTTTAGTAAATTGGTTTTTATTTTGTTTCTCTTTATCCAAAGTCTTTCAGATTGACAGCAGCTGAGAGCTAAGTAGACTAACGGTTTCCGCTGTGTCAAATTTTAATTCAGTCAGATTGGTAGCGATAAGCGATAGTAATAATTGCGTAAATATTAAAATTTCAAAACTCAAAAACACAATTGCATGAACACGTGCTGCCGAGTCATCATTTCATACCAATCATTTGGCAAAATGTCGTCCGAGAAGCTCATGCAATGACAGACGAAATGGTTACATTACTTTTTTCACGCAATTTGGTTGGGTTTGCATGGCTCTTGGCATATATTCCGTTAGGGAATGTTTCTTGAATTAAAAAGAAAAGAAACAAAAATACAAAAACGACCATAAACTGATACCTTGTTGGGATCGTTGGTTGTTTTTTTTTCTTCCTTTTCATTATTAAAAAAGAAAAAGACATTCCCAGGTCGATAACCCAAGGGTACAGTGCACTACACTGTTGCGTTGTAACTGTTCAGCTAGACAATTGCTGTTGTAGCAGACTCAGAGTTACTTTTTAATACCATTGCATGTTGCATAGTAATTCTTGAGGGGTTCCTGTTGTTGAATTGTTTTGGCTCCGGGTCTCCCTTCCTTGTTTAGTTCGTTCAACTGGATTCATGGGAAAATCTCATATTAATTCAGCTCTTATACTTATAGAGAAGTAAGGTTCCTTTTTTGTAGTTACGAATTTTAATATACCTATATCTTATAGTACATGTGTGAGTTAAATGTTGGTATCCTTTCCTTTCATATCTTTTTGATCGAGACAAAAACAATTGTTGCAAAATGATAAAACTAGGTGAGTTAGGGTGTTTGATGCAACAGTCTGGGGCTGCAAATCGTTAACACATAACTTGTGTTTTTTAGAAGATACAAAATTAATACACAGAACTGTTTGATTCCAGATACCAAACGAACATGCAAACACTTTTTTGCTTCTAAAGGGTTTTCCAATAAGAGGTGTTATTTTGAAAGTTGCTACTATCGTTCCATAAAAATGGAACGATACACGCTTCAACAACGCATTCAAATTATTAAAATTCAATACAAAAATTGTGAAAATTTGGCAGGGAGGTTCGTAAACGGGAAAAGTTTGCGGACCGTGTTATCTCTCGAAGAGGTGATCACAATTGGCAACCAAGATCTTGTGATTTAAGAAAGATTTGTGAAAGATAAGATCTACGCCAACAGCCCAGCGTCGATTCAACACCTCAAAGATGGAATTCGTGAGGCTATCGAGGGCATAAGGCAGCCACTTTGCGATTTGGTTATGGAAAATTTCATGAAAAGGATATGATCCTGTAAGCGTGGTCGTGGCAGCCATTTGGCTGATGTTGAATGTCTATGTATTTGTGAAACCTCATATGCAGAATTGCAGATGACATGATGTTGTTTTTATTTTCTATATTTGTAAATATGGCGGATAGAACGTACTTTTCTGTTTTCAATTCCGACTAAAAAATTTGGAATCGTTTTTCTGTTCTGTACAGAACAAGAACTCGGAATAGTTCCGGACGACAAAAAAAAATGCATTAGTCACATCACAATTTAATTAGTGACAGAAGAAGGCCTAATACGAGGACATGGCACAAGAAGTTTCAGTTGTCATAATTTTCATATATGCCAATATTGTGGCTCCCAAATGACATTTAGGTACAGTGAAATCGAAGCCGATTATGGAAGAAAATGATTTAATTAGTGAAAGTAGAGTTTAAGCATCAGTAGTTCGAGTTCCTAAGGTAGCGTTCAGGTAAAAAAAAAAATACCTGACGTTTTCAGACACTTTCATTCCTAAATTAAGGCCGTGTGTGAATGGTGATAAAAAGTGGTTCAAACTTGGTGTTTGGTTAAATTCTGACACTTCGTTCTGAATAAAATGTGTTAAAATTACACTAACTGCAGAGCAGGCTAAAATATGACAATAGTGGTTAAATTTAACCAGTATTCTTAACGCAATTCACCCAATTCGCACACGGCCTAAGGCCGTTGAATTTTAACACATTTTATTCAATGCGAAGTGTCAAAATTTATCCAAACGTCAAGTTTAAACGACTTTTTAACGCAATTCGCACACGGCATCAAAAATGTTGAAGAGATGATGGAAAACAAACTTCGCAGTTAAGAAGAAAACTAAAGGCTTCCCCTTAACTGAAAATCAGATATTTTTCGTGTCATTTACTGAGGCGTAATTCGAAAACAGTTCGAAAAAAGGGACAGTGACAGTCATAATCATCCGTCATCCCTTGTTATAAGAAATGTGCAATGGAAACAAAATCAGTGATGTTTCAATACACTCAATGCATAAGGTTTCGTTCATCTAAATTAATTTCCAATATTTAGATAATTATGCTTCTCAGACCCCTCTTGCTTCTTTGACTGATGTAATAAAAAAAAAAAAAACAAAAACATACAAATCTAAAGCAACAGGCAAAGCACGAGATAAAAATAAAGCCAAAGTCGTAGATGATGATGAAGTTATTTTTCTATGTTGTTTTCATGTTTACAATAGCTATTCCGTTTGTTCGTTTTCATTTTCCCGCGCAATCAAATGTTTATGAATTACGTCATTCCTTTATGAATAGTTTACCAGGGGAAGACGATAGAAAATATACGTTTATATGAACATACTTACAAACATAAATGTAAATACCACCATAAAAGTTCCACCGAGACGACCGACCGACGACAACGTTGAAATGAACGTGAAGATGAAGACCGAAGTCGAAGTCGATGCGTAGAAACGACAATGAAGCAGTAAATATACATTTAACGACTTTTGCCTAGATTTTATGCAGCATTTTTATATGCACTGGGTTTTGTTTGTTTGAATACAATTTCGAAATAGACGACCCAGTAAAATAAACCATCTGGACATTTAGCTGCGATAGCTTTGTCGAATTGGGGACATTGATTTACGCAGTACTTTTGTCAGTTAAACGAAACCCAAAGCACAACGAAATGGCTATGTTACAGAATAGGGTCGAATAGAATGTTAGGACGCAAATTTATGTACTGTGGTAAAATATTGTTATTATTTAAGAAGATGATGAATTATAAGTTGGTGTAGAACTCGATGTCATATTTACTTCATGATAAGTCGGAATGTCAGAAAAAACTGAGTGTCTTTATTGCTGTTATAATATTTACGAGATAGTGTTAAGGATCTTTGAAACGTCAAAAAGCGGAGACTTCATGAACTGTCATAAAATTGTAGGTCCCATCAATTCTTTTCATCCAGTCAAGTAGGTACCTAATTGCTGGAAAGTGCTTGCACTATAAGGCCTTGGTTCTGATAAGCTGTAGTGTCGCCCTTTTAATATTATTAAACTTAGTGTAAACATCGTTTTGGAGCGGATGAGAGAACATCTAGAAAGCCTAAAGTACTAATTTCCTTGATGGCTGAAACACAAACTAAAGCTTTGCCTGACGTGTACCTCACCTTCGACCTCACGTTTCATACGTAATGTTACGTAATGTGACTCAGTACGGAAGCTCTAGCAAATATGCCGAATATTTGCTATGTCTCTGACAGCTCAACAACTGTTAAAAAATATACACAAACAAAGTTCATTTGTTTTTGGAGGGATGATGATGAAGGAGGAAGAAATGTCATTCAAAGCAAACTCGAGAAGGTGCATCGTAATTCAGTCGAAGACAAAACTAAAGGCTGAACTATAATACACTTTTGCTCACGCAAGCACGCTAAAGTGAACCAGCAAATACACACGAACCCTATGAGCAAACCATAACGTAATTAAGCTACGTTCGTTAACTTTTCGTTCAAGTTTTACTAGTGCGCTTTCATAAGCTCATTTTGACTATTTGAAGAAGAGAAGTACAAGACAAGCCTACTTCTTTTGCTTACTTAAGTAAATGTTCGTCGGAATTTTTAACAAAAGCAGTTCACCGTAGCAATAAATTATAATTGATCATATCAGCAACTTTAAGATCATCATCGCTTTGAAACAAGGACAAGCTACAACGTAGAACCTTTGTATATGGAATTTATAGTACTTTCACGCTCGAGAATTTTCGGTTGGACAGTCGTCCCGTCTTGGCGCTGTCAGTTTTTCTATATACAAGATTTTAGTTCTGTATCGCGTTCCGGACGTCGTTGCGTCGATTCACGAGGCTGCAACTACTATAAATTCCATATACAAAGGTAGAACTTTGATCCAGCACTTACAAAAACTACAATAAAATAATCATTTTCTAAAGTTTTTATTCCAATACTAAACACATTTCAAATTTGAATAACTTCCCTGCTACCCAAATCCTAAATTTGTTCAATAAACACAATAAGGTAACCAAACTAAACTGTTCTTGATACCTTTTATATTGTAATGACGCATTACAATTTCATTCACCACCCAATATTCAACAACAACATTGTACTACAACGAGGCCGAAACCTATGAAAATCATATGGAGATGAAAGAAAACTTCAGTGGCAGTGTAATTTTAAACTTCGCCCTATGTATAGTTCATATTTGGTTTTTGACTAGTTGTGCCAAAGGAAGAGTGAAAAGCAAGAAAAAAAAAAGATTTTCCCCATCATTGGTAAGGAGCTTCTTGTGATAAATTAAGTTCGTCGATAGATAATCGAAGGAACAAGGTAAGTGTAATGCCAGTCTTGACTGTGATTGTGGCGATTAACCTGTTTGTACAGCGATTACCCGTTTCGGCGGCAATTTAACCGGTTTCAACCGCGATTACCCACGGTTAGTGGAGACTAAGCCGTTTCATTTCCAGGAGGGAATTCCCGTTGCTGATAAGCACACCTAACCAGTATCTGAGAGAGATAACACATAATTGACGACCCAGCAGAAGCAGGAGAGATTATTGACGATTGAATAAAAGAAATAGACCTTAAGTTACATTTCGGTATTTTAGTTAACAAATCCTGCAGTTCCCTGAGCATACCTCAGCTAATCACACCATGTATACTTACTTACCTTTGTGCTGCCAACTAACAGTAATTTATGTTAGCTTAGATACCTATGTCATTTAGAAATTGCACATAACTTGACAATGGATTGCATTGTGTATTCCTCTAATATACCACCTTTACGCATCCATGCACAGCACTTTAAATAAACGTCAAACTTGACAGCCAGTTCACAATTTAAAATCACTCTCTCATTCGTTGAGCTTCCAACCATAACATCTTTCCTATTTTTCATTTTTTTTTCACAGAAAAACCAACTCAAAAAAACATTTCTTTGTTTAGAAAATCATAGAAGAGCATAGTAAATAATTTTCGTATCTTTTATTTTATTTTTCATTGTTTACACCCATAACTGACATGACCCATATTTTTTTTCGAAATTCTGCCGTGGCGCGCTCAAGCGCGATAAAAAAGAACCTTCAACAGTACTTCAATCATACCTATTACAATCCAGTGGAAAACCCTTCATACGAAAAAAAAAAACACTGAATTGGAAGGACAGAGCACACAGAGAAGCTTCAACAAAGAAAAACATAAATAAATAAACATACGAAAAAGCTTTACGAAACCAACAAAGAGAAAATAAATAAATTAACACTTTTCTTCCCTCATCAATGGCTTTGAATGGATTTTTTAGATTTAACCAAATTCTTTGTAGTGTTTGAATTTGAAAATAATATTATAATAATTATTGTTTGTTTTGTACCATTTCCAGATATTGTGGCGCACTCTGTCGGTGCGAAGATAGTTCATGTTGTTGTTGCTTAAGAAGATGGTTATATGGAAAATTTCAAATTTAAATAGGCCGTTCTGCGTGCGCATCTAATCGATAAAAAATTTCGTAGACTGGTAGAATGGTTATGTGATGTTGTTGTTTTAACTTGGAGCAGCATAAGCGAAGCAGCATCACATAATATATACCTACGGAACCCCACCCTTTTTGATGTTGGGCACTTGGCCTAATTTTCCACAGAATTTAATTTTTGTTTCCATGATGAGAGATTTCTATAACAAAGTACTTTTATCATATGAAATGTAGGTAAGGTAGTAATGGACATGATGGTTGTTGTTGATGTTGTTACAAAGTGAAGCTTACAGCAGTAGTGAGTTACATACGTTACATGGTTTTTAGATGCAGATATGCGTTTTTTTTTTTTTTGGTTTGACATGCCAATTGCAATACATTTCTGGAATAACTGTTGAAGTTTGATGGGAAAATAGGTTCGATTTGGTTTCTTACCTAACTTAATCTAATCAATTCGGTAAACTTATAGTATTATGTTTGATGGATACGGATTTCGATTAAGTTTCACTTCAGAAGTTTGCTGAATGATTAGAATACAGTAGATATACAGGGTGATTCACGAGCATTATGCCAAAAAAAGCTAGAGCTTGTAGGTTAAGTTGAGACAAGAAAAACATCGTATGGGAGGGGGTCTATTCCCCCCCGTTTAGCCGGGAGGGGCAATTTTCTGAAAAATTGACTTATTTCGTATAAAAAAATATTTACAATCAATTCTAAGAAAATATTTGTTTTTATTTTTACCTTTCTGGACTTTTACTTCAATGCTACGTCCTAGCAGGTAGAACCCTTTGCCTAACAGCTAGAAGCTTAAAATAATTGAACCGCAATTTTTCTTGAACGAAAAAACAATTATTAACCTAAAGGTAAAAAAAAAGACTTCACATAATTAAAATCTTAACCTTTCTTTTATTATTATTTCTTTTAAATCGAATAATTTAAACAAATTTTCAATATGATCCCCATTTCTTAGAAGGCATAGATTATATCTCCTTCTAATGCCTGTACATAAATTTATATTCGATAGATTTTCCAGCAATTTTACTCCAGCGACTTCAATTCGTTCTTTTAGCTGTTCCAAGGAAACGATTTCCACTTTGTATCTACACATAATTTTTCATGAATCTCAATGCATAGAAATCTAAAGGTGTTAAATTTGGTGATCTAGGACTAGGAGGTCATTCTGTTGGGCCTCTTCTCCCAATTCATCGATCACTAAAATGATCATCCAGCCAGTTTCTCACCTGTAAGCTATAGTGTGTTGGAGCACCATCTTGTTGATAGATTAAATTATCGGTTATAGCCAATGGAACGTTGTCCAACAAATCGGGCAAAAGGTCTCGTAGGAACTCTAGGTATGATTCTCCATTAATAACGGAATTCAGAAATCGGGGTCCGATCACGGTGAGTCCAACAATACCAAGCCAAACGTTCCAGTAAAAAAGCGGTATTGTGATTTGTTCTGTTTTCTGGTAAACTGTGCCTAATCCGTCCAGAAAATCCTTTCAAAATAGTTGCGTTCAGTTTCATCTCTAAGCAGCAATGATCGACAAAAGTCTGCTCTCAATAACCTGTCGTTTGTTGTGAGTTCCTGAACTGGCGTGAAGAAGTAAGGTGTAAGGATGTAAATTTTCCGCACGAAGCACTCTCCTAGATGGAACACTTCAAGCATTGTAGCTATCCTCCTTAAACTAATAGAGAGATTACGTCGGACCGTATCCAAAATTCTTTCATCTATGATTGCGGGTCCTGCAATTGACCTTTCACTTCTTCTAGATTCTTGAAAACATGCTACGACTCGGGCACCTTCGATTGGAATACCTTTCAGCGTAGAGTCTTTCAGCTTCCCGATCTCGACCATTAACTAATTCGTAGAAGAAGTGCATGTCCGCTAAATCTTCTCGAGAGTGTGAGTTTGTGTTGATGAGTCAATATTTCAATTGGAAATGGTTGTTTACTAACTATAAAAAAAAAAAGTGGCGCGACAGCCCTTGAAGAGCCAAGGCCTAAGTGGCTTACTCTCATCAACAATTCTCTAGATGCATGTGAGGAATTGAGGGGACCTACAATTTGACGCCGATTCCGAACGAAAAGATGATACTCTTGGAAGTTTTGTCAGTTCTTCGCAAGAGGCAGTGCCCGTGAAAGATGAAATAAATACTATGGGCACGAGTAGGACTCGAACCCACGACGTTCTGCTTAGCAGCCAACGCACCTAACCACTAAGCTACGGACACTACGTTTAGATACTAACTATGCCATGCCTTTTATTTACCTTTAGGTAGCTCATTGTTTTTTCATTCAAGAAAAATTGCGGTTCAATTATCTTAAGCTCCTAGCAGGTAGAACCCTTCGCCTGCAGGTGGCCACGGCCCCCAGGCATAATAAGAAAAAATTGCAGGTCAGTTTTCAGACGTTATCAATGAACAAAATGATTAATCCAAGGAAAATTCAATACTTTTCAACTTCATTGAGTCCTCATAGGATTCCAATTACCGAACAAATAGTAAAAGAAAGGTTAATGTTTCATTAATTAATTAAAGTAAAAGTCCAAATAGGTAAAAATAAGAACAAATATTTTCTTAGAAAAAAAAGGTTTTGTTTTATTTTTTTAATTTCTCAAGAACGAAAAGACATTTTTGCTTCCGGTTTTATGTTTTCGCCTTAAAATTAACAACGGCATTGAATGTTTAAAAAAAAATTAGTACTTAATTGCATGAAATTTAGAAAAAAATATTTTTTGTCTTTTTTTTCAAAATTTTGAGTTTAAAAATTTATTTTTTTTTAACTATTCGTGAAAACAATTTAGTTTGAAAACAAAATGAAAGAAAAAGTTCTTGGCTTTCCAAAAAGGTATAGCACGAAGTTGTTAACGAAGCCGTAGATTTTAAATATTTTTGTATATAAAATAAGGAAATTTTTCAGTAACGGGGGAGGGAATAGACCGCCCCTCCTAACGATTTTCTTGTCTCAACTCAACCTACACGCTCTAGCTTTTTGGCACAACGCTCGTGAATCACCCTGAATATAAGAATCTCAATAAATCCAAACAATTCTGAAAAATATCTGTCCTTTCAGAGTGTTTTACTTATCCCTAAGAATCCTTCTCATATCCGTCATCTACTGTAGTAATAATTCTTAATCAATTATTACATTTAAAAGTTCCCAGAAAACGATATAGGTATAGGGACCTAAACCTATCAGCTCAAGAAGGAAGACCGAAATTCTCCGAAAACTTAACAAAAGTTTTGCCTGAATTTATCAAAGCCAAAATGAAAAAAAGTGATCATCAATCATTTGAATTGAAAATAGGAAATAGAAACCAAAACAAGAAATAGAACAGTGAACAAAAATTTGAATCATGATTCTACCAAACAAATTTTACATTAGGCATTCACTGCAAGCAAAGGCAAACATTGAACCCCCAAAATACATATCTATACTCATAATCCCCTCTACAAAACGAGATGGAATGGATGGATAATTTGGAAAGATGTTTCAATACAACCAAGAACAAACGGACGATAGATGCCGGAACCCAGTTTATGGTACTTTAGATACATAAATGTAGATGTTTGTATATGAAGAGGAACCAAGCGCTTTTTTTCTTTTCTTTTTTTTTTTATCGTAAGTTGCTTTTACGCAAAGTACCTACTCGCAATCAGCTAAAAATAGCCATAGACACACTACTACCACAACTATATCAGATCAAAGCTCCACTCATACTCCTAGATAATAATTTTTTAGCTTGCTCAGTCCGATGGCCACTAATACATTAGCATTGTCCTAAATTCTCATCTTTGCTGATGTAAGATTAGAGCGGGCGCACACATGCTTACTTCCTCCTGCTACCTTTACTTCTACATACCATCTAACACTGTAATGCTCAGAGCTGTCCTATGTAGGTACACATAAATCTTTTGTTTGAAGATTATTACTTCCCCATTTTGTCAGATGGGTGTCAGAGCTTTTCTTTTCTTTTTCAAATTCAGAGCACCAGGCAATGTACCATGCCCCCGGAAATCCCCCGTCTTACATGCAAGGCTCCAAATAAATCTAGAAAAATATGTGTTTGTCTAAAGTGTAACTGTTTCTGTTCATTATGCTTGGTGCTTTTAGTTTAAACTTATTATTTGGAGCTTTGGAAAACTTAATTTATTCAAGAGGAGAAGATGAGGATTTTTTTTGCCTATAAATAAAAGACGAATTTCAAACAAAAGAAAAACTTTCTGCAGCAACCTATCCAAACACAAGCAATCACCTACCTCTACCATTTCTAGCCCCGTTGACAAGTCATCGTGTTCAACACCGATACTAGCACCTTGTGAACACAAAAAGCACAACGAAACTTTTGAATTTTGGGTGCGTTTATGTATTAACCTCTAATGAAATAAGCCAAAAATGCTTGAGTTTAAAGACGTTCTCTTAGATACCTGCACCTTCATACAAGCTCACATAAGACCCCCAATTACAGTGTGTACCTAAGATAGAATTAAACTTTAATATGTATAGTGTATGTATATAAAAGTGCCTTCAAAGTTCTTTTTGTAATTCTCGTCATCCAGCATCATACAAATACCATTCAAGACACACAGCTAAACCAGCACACTCTCAAAGTATTTTTTTTTCTTATTTTCTAAACAGAAATGTGTCATGCCATCATCTCAGTCAGAAAAAACTTGAATGCGAGCGGTCTTCTTCTATCTATGTTCATTTGTCGGTTTGTACCTTGTCTAAAAGTTTGTCCGTTTTTTCTCGAATCATAGAATTCAAATTGGAATTCGAATGAAACGAACTAATGCTAGCAAAGCCAAAGCTACAATCGTGCTTAGTCGAGTGCTTGTGGGGAATTAGATTTTGTTAGGTTTCACTGCGCCTTGCGAACAAAGTTGATGATAATTATTATGATAATAGAAAGAAAGTAGGTCAATTGCACGTGCCGTAGAGAAAAATAAATGTATACACAACCGTAACGCTCACATAGAGAAACAAGCGTACACAAACAAACGTTACAACAACAAAACCTAATGAAGATTGCTTTTACAACTGGTTAGGTCATGTGGTTAAGTGAGTTTCTTTTTGGCTCTTTGGCACTGGCGACAATCGACTTGACGACGACCGACACCGTAAATCTCATAAAGAAGACGGCTTGGAGCTAGGTATCAAACCAACCTACTCTATGGTGGGAAACTATGGGATTAGGAAAGGAAATTCGAAAAAAAAAACTTATTGAAAATGAAGACACGCATTTGAAACCAGCTTTTTATGATGGTTAAGTTATGTGTGTGGTTTGTTTGTGTGTGATCGGGGGAAAGATTCTTGGCAAGGAGGTATAGGCTCATAATTATTATTGTAAACAGCTTTTTCTTACATGCTCTTGTGGTAACCTCGATGCACACCTCTTTTTCTGTCGGTCTTTTAAGCTCGATGAGATTAAGTGAATTTCCTTTTTCGTCAAGTACCTACAAATAAATTTATCTGTACGTGACCGAAGTATATAGAGTCCATTGAATTAATATACTTAATATTAGGTTTGTTCAATGTGCGCTCTGGGTCGCTCTGTGGCGCTCTGATTTCGCACTGAGCTGTTCGATGTCGCTCTTTTTTCGCTCCGGTGCACTTCCACCGTGTTCGATGTGTATTCAGTGCTCGCACCGAGAGCGCTCTGAACCGCCCCAAGTTTTTCTCGGGGTTAGAATTTTGGAGCTGTTCGAATCAGCTGTTGCTATACAACAAAGAAAAAAAACACGGAGCACTACTAACGCGTTGGATGTGAAACCAAACCCAGAGGAATTTCTCAGTTTTTTGACAGCTCCGTTCACAGTATGACAAGCATCGGAGCGTCTCGGAGCTAGTAACACGGAACAAACCTATTATGTAAAAATAAAAAAGGTATAAAATTTGTCAGTTTTTTTTCCACGCAAAAAACAGCATAGTGGCACCGCGAATAACTATATTTGAAAAGCGCCAATTGGTATGGTGGCGGAAAATAGAGAGTAAAATGTTTGACCAAAGATAATATAACAAGTTAACTTGTTATATTATCTTTGGTTTGACCCTTCAGTCATTCTTAGGGCTGTGCGTGTGAATTGGGCGAATTGCGGTAAAAATACTGGTTAATTTTAACTACTGCTGTCATTTTTAGCCTGCTCGGCAGCTTGTCTAATCTTAACACATTTGCATTCAATACGAAGTGTCAAAATTTAACCAAACGTCAAGTTTTAACACACTCTTTAACGCAATTCACACAGGTCCTTAATACCAAGGACCTCCACACACCATGAACCATGGCATGTTTATCCAACATACGACTTTCATGTCTTTGTTTTAAATCTGGACAGAGAAACCTGCCATGATCCCATCTGCGGCACTAGACACCCTACTCTATCTGACACCTCTGGATATAATCAGCAAACAAATAGCTGCTAGTTCTGCTATTCACCTGAATGCCTCTTCACAGTTGACTAACAATAACATAACCACCTGTCAGGCGACGAAATTTTTTTTAACTATTCTTATTTTTCAAATTTCAATTTCAATTTTTCAATTTCACGAAACAATGACAATTGGGTGGGCTAGTTAGAAAATTTTGTTTGAGAAAGTTTGCTGACTGATAATGAGTCAGTGTCAGACTCGATTAAAATTGATGATCGAATACTTACTTACTTATAGTGGCGCTACAGTCCAGGTCGGACCAGGGCCTCACCCAACAAACTTCTCCAGCCAATTTCTTCTGCGACGTCCTTGCGGGTTGGATTCGAAGACTCTACGAGCCGGAGCATTATTTTCCATTCGCTCAACATGACCCAACCATCTAAGTCGTTGGACCTTAAGTTGTCTGGCTAGGTCAGTATCGCTGTACAGCTCGTACAGTTTGTGGTTGAATCTTCGTCTCCATTCTCCATTAATGCAGACTGGACCAAAAATCACTCGAAGAATTTTTCTCTCTCAGCAGCCCACTCAATTGCGTTCTAAGTCCAAAGAAGCATCCCAGGTAGACAAAGTCCTTAACTACCTTGAAGTTAAATCTGTCTATGTTGACGTTTGTTCCAAAACGTCGATGTTGGTAATCCTTTCTTTTCGACAGCATTAACTTGGTCTTGCCCTCGTAAACCGCTAGACCCATCTGCCTGGCCTCCGTCTCAAGACTCACAAACGCTCCACTGATATCACTCTTTGTTCTTCCAATTTTGTCAATGTCGTCTGCGTATCCTAGCAGCTGGCTCGAACTATTATATCAGGAGAAATTGGACATTTTATTAGTGATTTTCATAACTTATTTGGTATTCCATTCCAACTCTTATCAGATTATTCTTTTTTTTAACATCGACAAATTCAAGTTAGAATCGAATATTCGATAAATCTTGTTTAACAACATCTCAATGCAATCTTAAAAGAGCAATAAATAAATCTATAAAAACCGATATCTTTCGAATTTACTTCTTGTCAATCTGTTTATTTATTTTATGTGGATAGTATGTAGATGCCTTCCTCAGTATATAACTTTTTTTTCATAACCCCAATAGTAATTTTGTTTTATATATTATCGATTTTTCCCCTATGTAAATAAGCTCCAAATCATATAGGATTTTTTTTTTTTTTGATAGCCTGCCTTTTTCTTTTCTGCCGAATTACGTCTGAGAATCGCTTCTCTGAACTGACTCATTTTACAATACCCATAAAAACAATGTTGACGACGGCAAAGTTACAAGGAAATAGTAATATCTAGGTATTGTCAGAATCATTCTCCAAATACCCATACTCGTACTAGGGACATTTTCAGATTTAATATAAAAAATGTACAAACCAGAAAACAAACAGAAACATTGCTATTCCCATTCACTAGCAAATAATGATGTCATCGTTAACTTGTGTAGTCGACTTAACGGCGGCGGCGGCTATTATTCTACAAAAGACTGTTTTTTTTTTTTTAATAAGAAAGAGATAGTTATTGTTGTTGTTCCATTTTGACTCATTTCCACTAATTAGAGTTTTGGGGCAAAGCCTTTATGTTAGCTCACCTAAATAGTAAAACAGAAACTCTAAAATATAACATGTTCCTGAGTTTTTTTCTTAATGTTAACGGGGGTCATCAAAAGCTCTTTTTTAAAATGAATTACCTCATCTTCAAAATTCAAATGCAAACACAAAATACATAGATAACTGCCTGCAACTTGTCAACGCAGATATAAGATTTTCAAATCAAACCTAACAGAAAACGTACGAGCAAGGACAATTTACGTATACCCTTCAAATGTCCTTTTATATGGAAAATGGACAAATTTCTGCATTAAGGAGGTGATTGTTTTTCATATTCACATTTTTCGATGGTTTTTGGAGCTTGTAAGAAAAAGAGGATGCGGATCTACTAAGGGGAAATCTATGTTTTGATGGGGCAAGGGATTTCGGGCGACACCCTTTACAAGGGGAAATAGGTCAATCAATATTTGTCTACCCTTATGGCAAATGATTGTAGAGTGTGCGTATTGGTAGTGTGTTTGTTATGTGTAATGAATTTTAAATTATACTGGGTTTACTTCAATCTTCAGTGTGTATATGTTTCATTTGGATGTGTGGAAATAAGTTTTTACCATAGAGCTTTTCGAATTACGTTTTTTTTTGTTTTTTTTTTTTTTTTTGGAATGAGGTCAACGAGATAAAATATAATGTATGGTAATGGTGTACAGATGTGAGTGTGTGTTTGATTTCTGTTTCCGGTTTGAAATAATAACGGTTAGGAATTTGAGTTTTGAACTACATTATCGACACGGTGAATGGGTCATTTTATTCCTCAACCACAAGCTTAGTGGAGACCATTGCCTTGCAATATCGATTAAAGAGCCATCTAGTTAGCAGCAGAGGACTTAATGTTTTGGAGAATTTGGAGATTTGTTGAGTTAGAAATTGTATCAAGAAATTGATAATATAAGGCCGTGTGTGAATTGTGTTAAAATGTGTATTAAAACTTGACGTTTGGTTAAAAATTGACGTTTAGTTAAAAATAGGATCAAATTAAGCCATTTTAAGAAATTTCCCTCAACAAAAGATATTTATCTTCTTCTGAGTAAAATACTTTTGTGTACGAAACCGTACTTTGAGCAATAAATTTCATGAAAAGTCACTGCAAATAAAAAACAAACTATGTTTTATTTATTTTTCTCAATTTTGCAGTGGTAATTTGATGTTTTGAAGCAACAGTAAGAAATCTTCAAACAAAAATTCCCATTTTGGATGGTTGGCTTTTACCCTGTAGTAAAACTTGCCTCCGAGAAAATTGGGAAAAATAAATAAAACATAGTTTGGTTTTTGTTTGTAGTTACTTTTCATTAAATTTATGGCGCAGTGTCATAAGTCCGTAAGTCATAAGTCCGTGGGTCAAAAGTCCTTTACGGATTTATGACACTGCGCCGAAATTTATTGCTCAAAGTTTGGTTTTGTACACAAAATTATTCTACCTAGAAGAAACATTTTTTTGTTGAGCGCAAATCATGACAGAAATTTCTTAGTTCTTAGCAATTGGCTAAATTTGATCCCATTTTTTAACCAAACGGGGCTTCCCCCTGGGCGGGATTCATGGATTTCTTCTTTCCTTGAGGATAGAACTTATCAAGTTAAATTCAGAGACATGTTTTCGAAGAATTTTACTGCTAAATCTGGTGTTCCACTGGGTAGTCCTTTAGAACGTTTTCTCTTTATCTTATCAATAAATGATGCACCGTTATGTGTTCGTGACAGTGAAATTCTTATTTTTGCAGATGATATGTTTCTCTTCTGCAAAATGATATAAACAGGTTTTCTGTATGGTGAAATAAGAACATTTTAAATCTTAACCCGTCGAAATGTCAGACAATGACATTCTCAAAGAAACGAGCATCTTCGACTCATGAGTATGATATATCTCAGCAGATTCTTTCTCGTGTTTTGAAAGTAAGGGACCTAGGGGTTCTTTTTACACCGAAACTAGATTTTACTGAGCACATTAACAACATTGTTGATAAAGCTAATTCTATGTGTGGGTTTTTTTAGCTGTGGTAAAAAAAAATTTCTTGATTCTAACATCACCCTTTCTCTTTATAATTGCCTTGTTCGTCCGCATCTTGAATATGTTTCACAGATTTGGAGTCTTTATATTGACAGGTTAGAATCGGTGCAACGTAATTTTACTCGTTTCGCATTAAAAGGTATTCAATGGCATGATCCTCAAAATATTCCTTCCTATGGGGAAAGAGTATAAATTCTTCAAATGCAAACGTTGTCTCAAAGAAGGACCAACAATGGTATATTTTTCCTTGATTAACTCATAACAGGCGCCACAGATGCACCAGACCTTATTGGTGCTATACTTTTTTACTATCGGAGAGGAGATTATCACCTTCGCAGCATTGCTCTAATTAAAGTCCCAAGACATAGGATCAATTTCGGAATGCATGAGCCCTTGACAAGGATGAGTAGGCTTTTGAATTATAATACGGATCTCATTGACTTTCATATTAATGAAATTAAATTAAAATCTATGCTAAAAACCAGTGTGGCACACTCTTAATTGTTTTAAGTGTTGTCTATTCATGTATTGTTTTTATTTGTTTGTATTTTTATAATTTTGTCATTTCTTGTGTAAGTGTTCGTTTGTGTTTTAGATTGCCTACTAACAACAGCTAACACTGAACTAAGTGATGAGCCGGTCTGTTAACACAGTTTTCTGGGATAAAAACTAATGGTCGTTGGATGTGGCTTGCTTTAAGCCCTCTTTGACTTTATCTGATAGTGTGAAACGTCAAATATTAACCAAATGTCAAGTTTTAATACATATTTTAACGCAATTCACACATGACCTAAACGTCAAATAAATTACAAGTTCTTTCATAACGATGACATATCTGACATTTTTGACTCTTCGCTATCATCGCTTTCAAAAAAATGTTCAAGATATGGAAGTTTTTAATGTAAATATATTCATCAACCACAGCCATCTTCATTAGGTCCGTTCTTTTACTTTTTCGGCAGATTTTGTAAGAACTGGCACAAATCGAGGAGTGATTCTCCCAAAAAGTAAAAGAAGCTTCGTTCGTTTACTCCCTAAAACTGCCCAAAACTGCCATATTCTCCCACTTTTTCGTTCTTTTACTGCCACTTATTGTAAAATCTGTCACTTTTGTAGGAGACAAATATTGGGCGCATTCACTAATCTAGTCACTACGTAGTCGATTTTCAGCTAGCTTTGTGAATGCAAATTTGCACTACAAAGCTAGTCGAAAACAAAATGTCAAATAATGATAGTTCAGTAATTTTAAATTTTATTTGCCGAAAAATTCCTATGCCCAGTTTCATAAACAAACACTTAAAGTACTCTTAGCAAAAATCTGTTTAAATTATATCTGACCCTTAAAACTTTTGAGTTACACCAACTTAAAATGGGAAATTTCAGGGATTTTTTTGTCAAAATTTACATCCTTATGAAAATTGTGTGAGAAAAAATGAGAAAGCGTTATGCTAAGTTTTCAAAATTTTCAATGACACTTTTAAAATTTAATGAGCCAAAAATGGGCATTTAGTTTTAAAGTGTGTTTAAAAGTTTGTTTATTTAAAAAACGCTTGGTGAAACCGAAAAATCTCATTTTACGGTTTAAAAGCTTGTTAAATTTTTAAAAGTCGTTTATGAAATCGGGCACTAGTGACATGTATCTTTGTATACATCTTCATTACGACCAGCGTTTTAGATAATTTCTCGAACAATTTTTATGTGTTCATAGGTCGCGAGATATTTGCGAAAAAGTGAATTTCGTGACCTTTTCACCCTTATAACTTCTTTAATCGGCATGATATCAATATCAATTTTTAACACCTTCATTAACATTAACAACACCGTAATAAAAATGTATCCAAAAGTTCAGCTCACTAGGACATTTTTCCAAAATTTTTTTTTTTTTAAATGCCTAAAATGACTGCACTATGAACATATGATGTGAGAAATGCTTGTGAACTTGTGATTTGAGGTTAGGGGACTTTAAATAGAAGTGCTGTCTTGTTTTGCTTGTTATACTGTGAAAAAACACTACCTTATAAGATCTGATTACATAAATTTCGGGTTCAGAATCTATCAGATAATTAATATTGTCGTATTGTACGATTAATTTCATTTTAAATTTTTTTGAAATTTGAAATTGAACTTTTGTTTATTATTCATCAGCTGATTATGAAATGTCAAAATCTGTCAATTACCTTTGAAGTCGAAATGTTGACTCTATGTCGGAGGGGAAATTTCAACTCATTTCTTAGTTGCATTTGGCCAATCAGAATGACTTGACTACGTAGTGACTACGTTATTGAATGGGGCCATTTCCCCTATCTGCCGATTTAAGACACAAACATTTCTTGTGGCAATTGTGTAAGTTGTGTCATTTTTTTTTTTCTATTATTTTTGACATTTCATCGTGTTCATGTTTCGTGCACTTGCTCACAAAAAAAAGTGACGTTTAAAAGTTTTTTCTGAGAAGTTTATCCCCACTCCTCGAAATTTGACAGTTTTTACACAAACTGCCAAAAAGTAAGAGAATGGACCTATTATGTCAAACGTCAACAAAATTCAATGTACTTCTTATGGTTTGAAAGAATTTACAAAAACTGCCACAAGAAAGTTTGGTGGCTTAAATCGGCAAATAGGGGAAATATTTTTCTCCTTCAAAAGTGACAGAACTTACAAAAATTGGGAGTAAAGGAACGGAAAAGTGGGAGAATATGGCAGTTTTCGGCAGTTTTAGGGAGTAAAAGAACAAACCTATTTTCTTGTTTTAATTTTTCAAATGTCAAACATCAAAAAGAACAAATTTCAAACTTGGAAACCAAAAGTGTTATGATCCTCTTATTGGAATAATAAGAGTTTTTTTTCTATATTTAGTGTTCAGTATACCTACAGTTGATAAAAGCAAATAATTGCAGTTAAAAGATTTTGCCTAGAAAAACAAAACAAACTTATATTTCAATTTCATTTATGTATTTATTTATTATTATTTTGTTTGCTTATTTCTTATCACTAGACTAAATACACATTAACAGTTAAATAACTATTTCCACTTATTCACAGCGTAGTATAAGTTAATCCCATTTTTACATTAGTCCGACAAAGTTGGTTTTTGTTTTGTTTTCCGTTTCAATTGTCATTCCGGTCATACGAACCAAGGAACCTGTTACATTTTGCACAATAATGATGACCAGTCTTACAACTTCTCATGCAATAAGGTACTGTGCAAGCACAACAGCACCATCTATATTATGTTTGTTTGGTTAATAAATTTCGTTGATCAAACTGCAAAAAAAAAAGAAAAAACATACCCAACAAGACAAAGAACCATCGCAAATATATGAGTTTTTCGATTGGACGTAAAGTGCATGCGGGTACGTCTACGTTCGCCACATTCGGGGCATGTAATCTTCGACGGTCTGGGTCCCAGTTTTATAGGTTCGGAATCTTTAAGAGAACTCAGTGATCAACACATTCTGTTTTGGTATAACAATTTTGTGTTTCTGTTTTTCTCACCTGCTGATTCCACAACTACGGGATGTTGTATTGGATCTGGACCTGCTACAGAAGGCTGTTGTACTGGATTTTGAAACCCGATTTGTATGGACGATGATGATGGTGCTTCATTGCCCATTGCAATGTCATACGATGGCGGAGCTTCCATTGGCAGTGTTAAATCTTCATTTCTGTTATGTGATGTAGATGACGATGACGTTTGACCCGGTCGATCAGTCAAACTCGGATACATCATGGAATGTTTTTGATCCATTTTTGGTTAAATATTTTAATGAATTTCACTGTGCCTACACATAAATTAATTTCTAAAACGTCTTCAATATACGTTTATTTAATATGGGCTTTCGGTTTTCGTTGTCACGTTTTGATTTTAGACAGCGTTTAGCCTAGCTGTTCGTGTAGGTTGCGTATAAGCTAGCTACTAAAATCGAAATAGCTTTACCTGACTTGAAAGTGGGAATTTTAGCTTTTTTTTGTCGATCTATTCGTGTGCTTTAACTTACTCAGAATACCCAGTGGAATGGAGGAAGTTTAAAGCAACTCCGAAAAAATTAATAATTGTTTTTGTTTCTGCTCTATTGGTTTACTTTTGCTTTTCATTAACCAAAGTTTTGGTCTTATTTGTGCGTTATTTTCTTAGGCTTTTGCTGCTGTGGGTAAAATAAATGTGAGCATAATTTTTGACAAATTTATGAACAGGGACTGTTCTTGAAAACGGACAAAACATTGAACTTTGTTTAAGAGTTGTTTACTTGTAACTTGTATAGAATCAACTTCAATGTTCTTTTAAGCTAACTTAGTCCTGCATCGGTTGGCCAGATTTGTTGACCCAAAGTCAAATATGGGTCATGGGTATTCATTCAATTTAAGCAATCACTAGCTTACCCGTTTAATCGCTGCCGTATTTTCAGTTATGTTGGAAATTTGTTGGTTTGTGAAAAATGTCATTCCTGTCGGAAACATGCGAATATGAATTCTTATCTGTAAGACATTTAATACCTACAACAACTAAGTTTGACAAATTTTCTATAAGGAATGTAGTCCCCGTAATTATAGGTGTTGACGAGTAATACAGAAAATGGGTTCGATTGACTTTCACCTTGGATTTATTTTTTGTCTGAAGAACTGACAAAGTTTAAATATTTATTTTGACATCACAGTACCCATTTTATTCACAACCTTAGTGTCAAATTTAAACCAAAAGTCAAGTCCTAGCACACATTTTTAACACGGCTTTATATGCTGATTCCACTGACGCTAATCACGAGATTAAGCGAAGTATATTAAGAACAAAAATTCATCCATTTTTAACCATAATTCATCCAATTCGCACACGGCCTTACTAAAACTCTACGTATTCATCGCCCCTTAATCCGGGAAAAGTCAAGGTTTATTCTTAATCAACTTCGCCTAATCTCGTAATTAGCGTCAGTGGAAACTGATTATTAGACCTTAGGAGCTGTTAATCATAACGTGAATACATTTGTGACCGGCGCTGGTCTCACGCGATGACATTACTCAAAAATCATATTTGAGGGAATTTTTCTCCTGTAACAGTTTTGAGAGAAAAGTCAGTCTTATATGCTGTTTCCACTGACCCTAATCACGAGATTAAGCGAAGTAGATTAAGAACAAATCTCTACTTTTATGGGATTCATAGCTCAAAATGTAAAAGAATTAAAATAATAGTATGCTAGTGTAATACTACGTTAACATTTAACTTGAGGGACCGACCCATAGAATCCGTCAATCCGTCAGCGTCAATGCATACTTTGACACCAACGTATTTGCCGGATGGAACCATCACATAGAATACGTTGTCTTGACAGTCTATTTGCTTGGTGTAAAAATTATTCGCAAAACCGCAAATCTATTTTAAATTAAAATATCTAAATCGTGTCAAAATTATTTTGTTTCCACAAAATTTTGATAATTCTTTGCTTTTTCTTGTCGCTCATTAGGTTTGTTCGATGTAACCAGCCCCGGAGCGCTCCGGTGCTTGTCATACTATATAAACGGAGCTGTCGAAAAACTGAAAAATTCTCTGGGTTTGGTTTCACATCAAACGTGTTAGTAGTGCTATGTTTTTTTTTGTTTTTTTTTTGTCGTATAGCAAGAGCAACAGATGATACGAACAGCTCCGAAATTATCGCCCCGAAAAAAACATGGGGCGATTCAGAGCGCTCCCGGTGCGAGCACTGCATACACATCGAACACGGTGGAAATTCATCGGGGTGAAAAGAGCGACATTGAACAGCTCAGTGCGAAATCAGAGCGCCACAGAGCGACCCAGAGCGCTCATCGAACAAACCTATTGAATTGACTGCTCGTCAAATTCAGTTGTCAACGGATCAACGGACGCAAAATGTAGAAAGTTAAACAACTCTATCTGTAGTATTCTACCGTGCTGTCAGCTGAAAGCGTCAACGCTGGCTCACCGACGGATTCTATGGGTCTGCCCCTTTTAATCCGAGAAAAGTCGAGATTCATACTAAAACTTCAACACTAACACCCTTATTACCACTGGCGGGACGAACGTTCGACGTGAGATGTTTTCATTAGCGAACTAACACATTCGACATATTACGGTTGGTGAACTTTACAATTCGAGTTCGAACTGAATTCGAAATAAAAAAAAAAAGAAAACTCGTAAAATGTCAAAACAGAACTATTTAAAAAAAAAAAATGTTTTCTATTGTCTTGAAAAATAGAATTTAACGTTCCGTGTCAAATACCAAATACCGCAGAGCCAAAGATTGTAAAGCAGGCAATAACTTTGTCAACAGCTGGAATCCATTCAGTTAGAAACTCTAAGGAATACAAGAAAAAATGAAATAAAGGGATCTTTTTTAGTAGTCCGGAATTGGTACAGAGAACTGTCCGATTCCGGATACCAAACGAACATGCAAACACAGTATTTTGCTTCTAAGGCACTTCTAAGGAATGAACGAAAATTCGTCGATCTTGACATTTCTTTCACATAAGAGTTTTTAATTCGTCACAAAGCAATAATGATTTTTGAGGTTATACGCGCGCGAACATTTTGTTCGTAGGGAGTGTGGATGATGTGGATCGCGAATAGAGTTTGGCAGTTCGTATCAACTACAATTCTTTTCGCGACGAATAAATTTGATATCTCAAATTTATTAACATTTGTTGAATGTCTATGTATTTGCGAAACCTCATGTGCATATATGCGTGATTCTGCTTATGATTCCGACTTCAAATTCGGAATCGTTTTTCTGTTCTTTTCAGAACAAGAACTGTCATCTTATGCCAAGTGAACGAAATCAGAATCGCTCGGAACAGTTCCGAACGACCAAAAAAACCGCTATAAGTCTAACGTAATGTCCTCGATTCAAAAACCGTTATACAAAAATCTCACACTCACAAGTTTTTACGTTCGACTCGCCAGCGGTAATGGGGGTGTAAATCTCTTGATTAGCGACAGTGGAAACAGCATGTTATCGAATGTCTGCTTTTGTTTGGTTCAATGTGACTTTTTGATTTTCCATAGTGAGTCAAGTGGGAGGAAGTGCGCACAGTAATAGCGATTTCTTGTGACTTGAAATGTCTAAAAAATGGAGTCTTGTCATGATTAGATGACAGCACTATCTCGCATCGCATCGCTTTCTCGTACCACCGTACGCGCAGCCTAAGAAACACGTATACTACTACCATTATACAAAGGCGGATAAAACGTGAAACCACAGCTAGTACGCGATAGAATTGTCGTCTTCATGGTTACCACAAAATAAATATCTTTATCGGGCTTCTTTATACTAGATAAAAAATATCACAAGTACAAACATTTAATAATACAATTTCAGTGTTCTACAAATTTGAATTTCGGTTTACGGGTAGTTTACATTGCAAAGCTCGTGGTTTATTTATTTATTTATTTATTTTTTTCATCAAATAACCCCATCACTGTTATAAGTGCCAAGGAAATGATTACAATTTCCACAGTAGTGATTAATGTTCATGCAGCTATCCATGCAATATGGCAAACAGGCACAGCACCAAAAGCTAAAGTTGATAATAAAAATAAAAATAATTTTGCTTCATAACAAATTATATCGGAAAACACCAAATAATTGAATGACTCACCCTAAAATACACAATAATCCAGCCATAAGATGTGTCTTTGAACTGGGCTCGGGTTCGATCCGTGTTAATTTTTGTATTTGACAGTGAGGACATTTAATGTAGACTTCTCTTGGTCCCAAAATTATTGTGTCTAAATTTGTTATAGTATTAAGCAAAAGAATATTAAGAAGCAAATTTTAATGATCGAAAAACTCACTTTGAACATAAACAACTGTTGGGGGCATTGGTTGTTGTCCATGTTGTTGTCCAAAGTTTGTTGGATATATTGGTTGTGATTGAATGTTGGGGTAGTTTTGTGGTGGAATAAATCCTTGCATTGGTTCCGGATATGATCGTTGTTGATACGATTGATTGATATTGTTTCCAATAACCTGATCATAAGATGGTGGCGATGTATCTGCCATTGGAGGATTGTTTGAGTTGGCTTTTTCCATTCATATACAAAATAAATAAACTTGACGTTTCAGTATATCTTTTGAACTGATTCGTTCTATTCAGTTGAATTGCTTAAGTTCCCAGTGCGGCAAAAAAAGCTTTATTATTATTTTTTTCTTTTCATTTGCCAGTAAGCTTGCAAGCTTGAGTATTATCAATTGGAGATAATGCTGAACGTGACGTTTGAATTTTTGTTGATGTTAACACTTAAAAGTTCAAGATACGTCATTGATGTTCAGCCTTCTGTTTTGTCTCACTCTCAACTGAGTACTTGGTATTTTTTAATTACTTTTTGTACCTTTTTTTTTAATCATTTTGAAAAAGCTCTTGACTAAGAAAAACTCTAAACGTGACCTTTATTTTTATTGTTTCCATTTTTTCATAATTTCGTGTTACTCAAGAGTATGATAATATCTTAGATTCGTTCCATGTAACCAGCCCCGGGGCGCTCCGGTGCTTGTCACTACCCAGAACAGAGCTGTCAAAAAAATGAAAAATTGCTCTGGATTTGGTTTCACATCGAAGGCATTAGTAGTGCTCTGTGCTTTTTTCTCTTTGTTGTATGGAAACAGCTGATTCGAACAGCTCCGAAATTCTCACCCTGAAAAAAACTTGGGGCGATTCAGAGCGCTCCCGGTGCGATCAGTGAATTTTCATCGAACACGGTGGAAATGCACCGGAGCGAAAAAAGAGCGACATCGAACAGTGCGAAATCAGAGCGCCACAGATCGACCCAGGGCGCACAACGAACAAACCTATTCTTAACTTCCCAGAGGAAGTTATTGTAATGGGGCCGATCTTGTGAATCTCCAATTTTTGCATATCTCCATGTTTCGAGGTCACTAGAATCCAAATCAAGCGTTTTTATGATGACATCTGTGTGTGTGTGAATGAGTGTTCGTATGTGCGTATGCTCGCTTATCTCGCGAACCACTCCTAGTATTGTCATGAAATTGGTCGAGCTGATTAGGTTTTGAGCGAAATCCGCTTAAGCGTGCTTTACACGATATGGATTTTCCATATGGACTGTCACCATTTCCATATGGAATATTATACAAATCGTGTAAACGTATTAAAAATCCATATGGAAATTACAGATGGAAATTCCATATGAAATTTTTTCATTTAGAACTGTTTCTAAATTTCATCTGTATACAAACGAAATCGAATTTTTCAAACGACAAATAAAGTATATTTTAAAACATGGGAGTACGAAAAAGAAGGGATTTAATGATATTTTGTGTTTCTTTTTCATAAAAAAAAAATTGTTACATTTAGGTACTTTGAATGAAAAAAAATGTTTTGAAACTACAAACGAAAAATCCAAATCGTCTAAATGCTTATCGGATTTTACAAACAAAATTCAATTTGACATACATATGAAAATACATTTGGAAATAAGAAGTGACAGTCCATATGGAAAATCCATATCGTGTAAAGCACGCTTTAGCGTTTTTTTAATGGCAGTAAAAAATCTAAGACAACCCTAATATGATGAAAATTATGATAATTTCTGCAATAATTTCAACAATAGTGCAAAAAACCTTATAGTTTGTGTGAAAAAAAAAAATATTCGGGAGTTTCATAGACTATAATTGATTACTAGCTGACCAACCAAACGCTAATTTGCCATATAAATGTTAATCTTCGGAAATTCATATCCGATTAGAAACATTATTTCACTAAAAGAAGACTACAATATTCCTATACATTACGGCTATATTTTACTGTGTAAAGTAGTTTTGCATGAGTCCACGAATTAGTACGACCAACGAGATGACGCCACTGTAATTCAATGAACTTAATGTATGTCCTCAAATCATCAGTTTTATGGAATTTGACTCCTATTTCGTCGGCTATCTTTTGATTGCTTTCCTTAACTTTTGCTCTTTTTGTTCGGTCTAATGTGACCGAACGAAAAAATGAACACAATGTTCTTAGCTCTGAACTCTCCGAGAAAAAATTTGAACACGGAACTTTTTTTGACAGTTCAAGACCTGCTCTTAACGAATATTTGAATTCGCCTAAAGCGAGAAACAGATTGAACCAGCAACAGCAACAGCACAAGTGCACCAGGAATAGCGGCGGCCATTGTTTTAGAGCCCATGCATTTAAATCTTTCGACACAGATTGAACACAGCACCAGCCACGTCAACAGTGCGTTTTGGTCAAAGTCCTAAATTTGCTGTTGCTGGTCCATTGCTGACAACTTTCCATGTACGAAAATCAGAGGCGCCAAATAAAAAAAATAAAAAAAACATTTGAAATGTAAAAACAGATCAAATGACATCGGTGGTGGAAATGTGTTTGAAAATCACGAGATTTAGCGAAGTAAATAAATAAAAAATAGAGTGGCACGACGCTCTTGAAGAGCCAAGGCCTAAGTGGCTTACTCTCATCAACAGTTCTCTAGGTGCGTGTGAAGAATTGAGGGGACCTACAATTTAACGCCGATTCCGAACGGCAAAGTTGAAAAGCAATTTTTCATGACAGATGATGTTCTTGGAAGTTTAGTCAGTTCTTCGCAAGAGGCAGTGTCCGTGAAAGATGAAATAAAAACTTTGGGCCCGAGTAGGATTCGAATCCTTTTAATGATTTATTTTTGACTCCGAAATCCTTCATTTAAATGGAGGCGCACGAGCGATTATATATTCATTTATGTGGATAATAAGTTAATCGTTTCTGAGCCATTTTAAAACTCATTTACGACTCAAAAATCGTTCATATTAGTGGATGCGCACAAGTACCTAACCTCCATTCAAATGAAGCGTATCTGAAGCAAAAATGAATTCATTAAAACTTGTTGTTTATGCAGTTTATACTTACATTTTATTCGTAATTTCTTCAGAAAAATGTTAATATTCAAGCAGAAAGAAAAGTATATTCCTTAGTTATTTAATTCAATTTTATTTTTTGATAATATGTGTGTTTATAACAGTAAATAACGTTTTGATTAATTTTTAATAAAAAATAATTAAAATACAACTCAATAAAAACACAAAAAACTGCAATTTAATAGAAAATTTAAATAATTATTTACACTGTTTTCTTTTTTAACAACACTTTATTAATTATTGTTATTATTTACACTGCGTTCTTTCTCACAAATACGTTTTTAAAATTGTTTCACGTTGGTTTGTTTTTCTTTTTCTGAAATATATTACAATTTCTGATTTATCACTTATTAATTTTCACTTTTATTCGCAATAAATAACGTCTTCACTCTACGCAAACTTGAACCAAAAAGAATATTTTAGATCTAGGTTTGGAAATTTTGTTGCGACAAGATCCCGTTGTCAAAACCAAATAGGAACATCGTGAAAGAACAAATAAGATTCCGGTGAAAAACCAACAATTTGTTTATAAGCTTAGAATAAGGATTTGCATTTTGCAAATGATCTTTTATGAGACATGTTTACTTGTGAACTTTCAGTTTTATTCAAATAAGTGAATAAAAATCGAATAATAGCCTTTTTCTTTTGTTTTTTACATCCCTTTTTGGGCACGTTCAGAAATCCTCCGCCTAGTGAATCATTTTTGGTGAACAAAATCTGGACCTTCAGAAAAATGTTTGCTGGGTTGTATCATTATTACAATAAAACGCATACACTTACAGCTAACCTGCTCCATTGTAGTTTGTATTACATTGACAGCAAGCTTTCCCATCTTATTATAACTGATCAGTGTATCAAACTGGGAATCCCAAATTTAAAACCAAAAATGAAGAAAGCTGTAAATTGAAGAAAAAAAAAATAGCGATTTCTGATCTATGCTCCGATTTGTTGCAAACTTTATTGTATTCTTTGCTCGTAACTCGTTCGTTATCTTAGATCATGTGCTACAAAATTAATATCGACTGGGATTCGGTATCCGTGGAATTTACAAATGGGGGTATGCCTTCTCTGGAGATTGTAAGTTTTCTCAGTAATATGAATATAAACCTACGTGCTACGTAGGTACATTACATACAAGAGTACATAATATTCAAAAACGACCACTTGCCTTTCAGGATTACCTTTTAAAACCATTTGAAAAGTGTGTGTCTTACACGTGGGTACAATTATCTGATCTTCAAGAATGGTACAATATCTTGATAAGTACTCCTTTTTCCAATGATTTGTCCCGACAAGACGTGTTAATGCAATATGGAAAGATTCCACGTGTCCGGGAAATATGTAGCTGAGAAAGACGATTTCCCGATAAATCCATGGTATGTCTTGGCAACGAGAAAATATCCGACATAATTTTGAAAATCACGGAATTATTGAATGTCGGCGCTCCAAACAATGAATTTTTCGAAAAAATAAGGTCTCTTAATAAGGCCATCCTCTCGGGTCACAAAGAATACGGTATTTTTACACGTAGATCTTTCGAAGAGGAATTCACCCTCAGATGGGTAAATGAAGAACAGTAATATAATAATGGCTTGTTCATGCAGTGTCAAACTTGTGTTTTATTTTCCTTTAGATAATAGTTCAAATATGTTGACAATTTAATGAGCAAATACAGTTGCTTTGGGATTGAGGAAATCCAAGTTTTTCGCCTAAAGTTCTATGCCAATTGTTATTGCAAGATTATGATATTCAAAAACAGCCATCCGCTAACGGTTTTAAGATTTAATTCGGTCGAAAGACACTATTTCTAATTTAAATGGTATTTTATTCGTTACACGAGGTTTTCGTTTGGAAATCTCTAGATGACCAAAATTTCAAAAAACAGTTGATTGCCAATGGTCGGAAGAACTTACATAATATATCCAAAGTACTATCTCACTTTGGCGTCTATTTTCATTTCTATTTCTTGTACATTCCAATATAGGCATTGCAATTGCTGCAATAATGGTTTGTGTTTCGACAACTGTCCATACAATACGGCAGACATGAACAGCAACAAAACCTGTTGAATTCACATATGTATTAATCAATAAATTCCATGACATGGCGACATTTATTATGAATGTTGAAAAATGCTCTCTGACCTACCCTAGGAGACATAATGCAACTGCAATAACATGAGTCTTAAGATTCGATTCGTTGCGAATTTTAGTCTTTTGCTCTTGACGACAACTGGGACAGACAAGAAGACATGGTCGGGGTCCTAGTGGTTGAATAGCTAGTTAGGGTTGAAATTTAAAAAGAAAGTAGGTACCATTAATCGACAAATGTTGTTTTATATAGAAAAACGACTCACTGTGAACTAAGATGATTGGTGGCTGCTGATTTGGCTGAGGAAAGAAGGCTGCTGCTGGCGCTGGAGCTTCTGGTGCTGTTGGATATGGAGGCTGGTTATATGTTTGTTCATAGGATGGGGGAGCATCACGAAAGCCAGTTTGTTCGTTAATGTTTGGATACATTTGCTTTTCCATTATATTTTTTTTTTTTTAGGAAATAAACATACTTTTTTAATTTTGGAACTAGGTATGTACCTACTTGAAGTTGAATGAACAACTGAAATCTTAAAGCTTCAAATAAATGACAAATAGAGAGGATTGAGCTTTTTCAAGGATAACATAGGAGATGAGGGTGACTATGAGTTACTTGGAAATCACGTTTCTTTCTTCACTGCTTGATAGCAAAAAAATAAAATTAAGCGTTATATTAACGAACTTATAATAACAAAGGTATTTGGTTGCGGAAAGAAAATAAAGAAACACTAATGGAAGTTGAAATAATAAATAAAGATGAAAGTTCATAAAACATTACATAAGGTTAGTCTTATTTCTTTTTGGATATATTACGAAAAGGAATTGCATTTTGTACTTATGTACTTTAAAATTAAAGATAGATTTCCTTCGTCTGACCTCCTGAGTCTGAATAAGTGGGCTGTTATACGTAAAATGAATTATAAAGAAATCTTTACCTTCCTTATATATAGATTATCTAGGGTGCCTGAAATATTCTTGTCCGTGAAGAAAAACTACCTGGATTTTCTCGCATGGTGAATCAAGGGAAGAAAGATGTAACAAAACTTACGATCCGGTTCTTCTGTATATTTAGGATGTAGGTACCTACTACCTTCCTACCTACCTACATGCGAACGTTCAAACATTTTCTTCTTTTGTTGCTTGAAATATCTTTTGCTTTGTCTTTTTGTTTGCTGCTCCATAGATACTTTTGCTCTATCTACATTTAAAATTCCATTTTATACTCAAAATGTGTATGTTTTTAGCAAGCATGGTTTAATTAAAAATTAGTTTCTACAAAGATGTGCTGAATTATTCCAAAAAAAAGCGTGTCTAGCTGTAGCTATCATCGGTTTTAATCATTGGAAATTTTTCAGACAGGTCGTTTTTGGATAATTTCTGTCCATCTATTGCCTTTACAAAAGGTATTGAAGCGAGCTTCAAGGAGTTCCAGCTCACTTCACCCTTTTGTATACCTGGGTACTGGCTCCCTGCGTTGAGTTAAAATGTGCTTCGAGTCGTAACTTGTTGAAAAGTTGGCATGACATTGACAAACCGTCTGACGTTCGTGGTTCGTGTGACTGCAAATGATTTAAACACAAGCAAAGTATTTGTTTTCTCAGGTTTCGTCCGCCTACTGCATTTTCTAACGTCAAGTTTTAACCATTTTTTAACCCAATTCGGCCTAAGGCCGTGCTGCGGAGCAGGTTACAATATGACAGTAGTGGTTAAAAATTCATCCATTTTTAACCACAATTCATCCAATTCGCACACGGCCTAAGGCCGTTAAACATTGACGTCTTGTTAAATGTTGACACTTCGCATTGAATAAAATGTGTTAAAAATTAGACTAGCTGCGGAGCATGTTAAAATATGACAGCAGTGGTCAAAAATTCATCCGTTTTTAACCACAGTTCATTCCAATTCAACCAAACGTCAAGTTTTAACCACTTTTTAACCCAATTCGCACACGGCCTAACAAATAAAAACATAAGTGAAAAATAATCAATACTAGGTCCAATCTTACGAAAAATTACGAAATTTAACCAAATGCTGTTCGCGTACTCAATTATGGTAATATTTCCCCAACCTACGAATTTTAGCCCAAGAAATTTCTTTGGGCTGTGTTGTGAAAAGTGTCAAATTTGGTTGAAAATAGCAAATAAATTCAAATTCAAAGTTTCAATTCTTCATACAAAAAAACTTGACAGTTAAAATGTGGGTAAAATTTGTTGTTTTCCCGTTCGCTTACTTTTTTGTGATTTTGTTTTTCTGTGAGAGAATTTTACCCCCACTCCTTAAAATGTCTCGTTTTACGAATATTAGTGCAGAAAGTACGCGAACGGACCTACTGTGATGTTTTGAGAGACGCCAGCAGTTGTCATCTTAAAATCTTTTCAATTAAACTCCAATTGAAGTACTCAAATGACGAAAAACCTGGTTGAAAAATTCGACCCTAATCCAACCCGAGCTCTCGATGCTGCTTGTTAACGTGGTATATGTATTTGAATTTATCCTGACAGATATCTTCATCTCGAAGTGCATTTATGTCGTTTTGCATTGGCAATCCAGAAGCATTCGCAAGAATCCAGAAGCCTTCTGAATTCTGAAACCTTTCCATTGGACTTACTTTAACAGACTGAACACTGAATGCTTCTGAGAAGAGCAGAACTCTTCCGTTTTGAAAACAGAAGCGCCCGAAGAATGACACTACTTTCATCATAACCCGTTCCATTGGAGGTAGAAGATGAAACGTCAAAAAAGACCGATGGAAAACGACATTGGCACAATCTTTGAAAACCTTTTAAAAACCTAATGGAAAACAAGAGAGGTACAAATGTATGAAAACCTTATTTATAAAATACAAATTTTAGTTAAAACCAGCTATAAGCGACAAAGTGAAAGAATTCACAATAATCGTATATAGAATTACTAAAACAGATCAATATAAAGAAACTGCAAGTAAAAATTAATTTGCCTCCAAAAAATCATTAAAATCCCTATAATACACTGTTTCCACATACACTAATCTCGAGATTTACCGAAGTAGATAAACGATTAATCTCGACTATCCAGATTTGTTGTTAATCTACTTCGCTACATTTCGTGATGTGGAACCAGCATATAAAAAGATTTTATGAAAACAGCCCGTAGAAATGTTTTTGGAAAGCAACACTGGAATTCAACTGGAAAAATAATATAATTTTTTTTTCTTCTTGATCTGTCAAACATAAAACATAATTTTTCTGGATCTGCTTGTACCACATCACTTTTTTATTCGTTTTCTCAAGAAATTTTGAAACGTAAATGGGCGATTATTAGAAAGAAAAATTGCTTGCAAACTCCTGGATATATTCCTTGAAAATTTGTTCAATTCCTTTTTTATGTGTATACGTATTAATACCTCCATTTTTGTGCCTTATTGGATTAAAAATATATACATAGGTAACGCGAAGCATAATTTCTAATTTTTAGTTTATGTATGTATTTTTTATTTTCGTTTTGCATATCATATGCAGTGCGAAAGAAATAACATTCAATACATCGATACGTAAATAGTCAAAACTAAAAAGAAAAATGGACTACGATCCGATGAGCCCCAAAAACCAACCACATGTTGGTTTTCCAGGTCCAAATCAACAGCCTTCAGCCGCTAATTCTTCCATGCAAGGATATCCACCAGCTGTACCAGTTTTTGGATTTGTCGAACCAATGCATCCAGCCACGAACGCCGCCATAAACAACAGTTATGGTGTTGGTCCAGGTGGTGTTTATCCAGCTCCATCGGGTGGATTCGATCCAGAGGCAACTTCTGCCCCTGGAAATTATAATAAACTAGTCGATCCCGAATCGCAGAATATGAAAAACTTCTCATTCAGTGACCAGAGCATTCGCAGAGGATTTATTCGCAAAGTGTACAGCATACTTATGGTTAGTCATGCCATTTTCTTTGCATAACATTTTTAAGTATATAATGGTTTTATGTTTTAATTTAAGTGTCAATTGCTGGTAACATTTGGAGTGGTTTCATTGTTTGTGTACCACGACCCAACACAAAAGTGGGCTATGAATAATCAATGGTTTTTCCTTGGAACTCTGATCGTTCTCTTGGTCAGCACACTATTTATGGCATGCTTTGAGCAAGCACTCCGCAAAACGCCAACAAATTTTGTATTTTTAGGATTCTTTACAGTTGCTGAGTCCATACTTGTCGGCTACGTTTGTACTCTTTATGATCCTGAAACGGTAAGAAGTTTCTCTATAAGCCAAACCATACAATGTGCCCATTGTGGAATATAAGTACGATATCTCTTTAAACTCTGTTTTTTTTTTTTTTTTTTACTGTGCAGGTCTTAATGAGCGTCGGAGTAACATCAATAATCGTTATGGCATTAACCTTGTTTGCCTTACAATCGAAATACGACTTCACAGCCTGCGGTGGAATATTGCTGATATTTTTGCTACTGCTGTTCATGGTTGGAATGGTTGGAATTATTTGGCCCGATAAAACATTGCATATGATCTATTCAGCTTTTGGTGCTATTTTGTTTTCATTCTATTTAATCTACGATACCCAATTGATGCTGGGTGGCGAACATAAATATGCAATCAGTCCAGAAGATTATATTTTTGCTGCAATTAATATTTATTTAGATATTATTAACTTGTTCTTATATATTTTGAGAATTCTTGGAGAAAGGAAGTAATTTTACTTTTTCAATATCTGTATTGTGTTGATGTAGCTAAGGTATTTTAAAATCTCTCCTTATTTGACTCATAACTTTTATGTTGTACTTATTGTGATATGATGTAAGAGATATAGGCGCAATATTATAGTCCGCTAATGAACAATTTAGTGCTTAAAATGACGTTAAGTCATGACTCAAACGTCATTTTAAGCTAATGTTCATTAGCGGACTATAATTCTGCGCCATACGTTTTATCTTCTTTTTTGTGATGTTCAAAATCTCAGATTTCATAACGGATTTCTTTTTTATACAAGAGTATGTTAATATTTTATTGATTTCTGCATCATGGAGCTACATCAACAAAAAATACTCGTTTGCTTCAGCCGATATGCTAACCTCTTTCAATCGAATAAATAACTTCTTAACGCCAACGAATTTCTCAATACTATTAAATATTTTTATTTAACCAATTATTGCATATATGTTTCTGTGTATAAATTTGAGAATACATATTTTTTAATGTAAAGCTTGTTTTTTTTTAATTTTAAAAGAGAATTCAATGACAGTTCTACCTTCTAAAACACTTAAAAATCAGCCTTATTACCGTACCCGATCGGAGAATTCTCCAATCGGAGCAAATGTCCGATCGGAAATTTTACTTCCTTCACCGTACTCGAATCGTATATAAAATAAAGACGCATTTCCGACTCTTTTTTTTTTGTTTCGGAAACAATCGGACAAAAACGTTTTACATGACCAAAAATTAAATTTGTAAAAAACATGAAGAATTCTTCTTCTTCCTCTGTCCCTGCGCTCGTCGACAATGACACTCCAGTTGTTAGCTTGCTCCCGAAAGCTAACCTTTTTGCTAGGCAGTTCGCCGCCAACTCTTCGCTGCCAGAGAGTGTCATGACTCCTCCAGTTCTTGAGCGCGTCAATGATTCCATGGGACAAATCTATCTCACCGAACAGTGGAACAAATCTTTACATCATATTGGAGAAAGATTTTTGCACTTGATATTTCAAAGGCATTTGATAAAGTTTGGCATCTTGCTCTTTTATCGAAAATGCGTGCTTTCGAACCGTTCAATACAAGTTGTTTTGGAAGGATTCAAGTCTGAAACCCACAACATAAATGCTGGTGTGCCCCAGGGCTCCGTTTTGTCTCCGACCCTCTACCTCATTTTCATCAATGATCTCTTGTCTGTAACTTCTAATCCAATTAATTGTTTCGCTGACGATAGTACCCTTAGCTTTTCTTATTCGTTTCCAGACTCACACCCCTCCTCTTCGGATGTGGAACTGCAACGGCAAAATATGATAAGCTCATTAAACTCTGACCTAATGGGGAATTAATAACCGCTAGAGTTTAATGCTTCGAAAACCCAATGTTGTCTTGTATCGTCAAAGCGAGACATACCCCCCCTTGTCACTGTTCATGAGTGGTACTTGCATCAATGAGACCCAACATCTCCAGATTCTCGGTATGTGCATCGCAGACCACCTCTTGTGGAGCTAGCACATACGCGATGTCACCAAAAATGCCGCAAGATGTTTAGGTTTCTTAAGGCGGTGCAAGAAAATTGTTTCCCCTTCTGATCTGGCTATCATCTACAAAACCTACATACGTCCACAGCTTGAGTATAACTCCCATGTCTGGGCTGGTGCTCCAGTGACATACTTAAGTCTTCTGGACAGTATCCAAAAAAGAGCATTCAAGATGATTGGTGGCCATACCATCGATCGTTGAGTCATTTACATCTCTCGAACATCGCCGTAATGTCTCATGCCTCACCCTATTCTACCGTTACTTCAACGGTATTTGCTCTAGTGAAATAGCCAGTTGCATTCCTCCCCTAAAGATATTCAACCGTAATACCCGTGCCTCCAGGAATGGCCATCAGTTCACCCTTGAGCCCAACTTCGGTCGTACCCTCAAGTATAGAGAATCGTTCTTTAGCCGTACTACGCGAATGTGGAAGTCCCTTCCCCACTCTGTCTTTCCAAATCAATTGCAATGTTCAAGAATTTAAGACCATTGTTCACCGGCACCTCCTCATCAACCCCTTTCCTCTTTCCTAAAGCACTCACTGTGTCTCTGGCATAATAAGGGCATAAAAAACCCCTTAAGTGTGTGTTGATTATAAAAAAAAAAATCTGTCAGAAAGGATACGGTGGTAGAAAATTCTTAGAAATTGTACGAATCGGAGAGAATTTTTTTTTTACTATGTGAACGTCCGAGGTCGTTTGTCGAAAATAAACTGGAAACAGCCAGCTCCAAGTCTAACCCGGACTGAAAGTAAATCAACACTCAATGGGCAAATAGATTGCCCTTATGTACAACATAATCGATAAATTCTATTGTAAACATAGCAGCGCCAGGTTAAGAGAGAGCTTTAGGGCTTTAGCTATCATTGAAATTGATAAGGAATTCAAATTACGTGCTATCGATAGGGAATCATACAGAGACAGAGATTGATCTTGATCAAGGCACTGGCAACAATTTACCGCCAGAATGAGGCATCTTCACCCTAATGATTTTTTGTGCGCTGACCAGTAACATAGAAGGCGTTGTTTTGAATACAACTCTTGTCTTAAATGATTTTATATCATCTTTCGTGGGTAAGTATTGATAAAGCTTCCAAGAGGATCATTTTTCCCGTTATTTACAAAAATAAAAAAATAGAGTGGCGTGACAGCTCTTGGAGAGCCAAGGCCTAAGTGGCTTACTGTAATCAACAATTCTCTGGGTGCGTGTGAAGAATTGAGGGGACCTACAATTTAACGCCGATTCCGAACGGCAAAGTTGAGAAGCACTTTTTCATGACAGATTGATACCCTTGGTAGTTTTGTCAGTTCTTCGCAAGAGGCAGTGTCCGTGAAAGCTGAAATAAAAACGAGTGCGTATGTGCAAGTGTGTGCATGTATGCCTGATTCTGTTTTTGATTCCGACTTCAAATTCGGAATCGTTTTTCTGTTCTCTTCAGAACAAGAACTGTCATCTTGTGCCAAGTCAACGAATTTCAGAATCGTTCGGAACAGTTCCGGACGACCAAAAAACAACGCTATAAGTCCCTTTAATTAATTAATTATATTTGTAAGTGGCACCTACTGTTATTGTTATAGGCCAGTAACATCTAATAGCATTCCATTGAAATATCTGAGATAAACATTTTACGAGTCTGGAAGTTTTCAAACCAAAAATCAAAGTGAATTTTCTTGAAGCATACATATAGAAGAAACCGTTATTTTCTTCTTATTCCAAAATATAGAAGATAGAATAAACCTTACACTGTAACCAGTCGAAGGAATTACACAAGTTAAGCACTATTCACATGAGCACGACCAACGAACGACGAATAACTGAAGAAATGTGATTTTAGATACGTTTGAAGCCGTATTTCCTTAAAAATTCCCAACAAAACGATAGAAGTATAGTTTATGTTTTTAATCTCAAATGTTAATAAATTTGAGAAAATAAATTTATTCGTCGCGAAAAGATGCGATCTGCCAAACTCTATTCGCGTTCCACATCATCCACACTCCCAACGATCAAGATGTTCGTGCGCGTCTAACCTCAAAAATCATTCTTGCTTTGTTTGGTCGTTCATTCGCGACGAATTAAAAACTCTCATATCATTGTATTTCTATCTAGCTGATTCCATATCATTGAATAAGAAGCACATCATCAGACATTTTTGTTGCTTCACTCACGTATACACTGTAAATGTAGCTAACACCGCTTCCTGGACTCATGTTCTGTAACTTATCACTGGCAAGAAAAAAGTGATAAACGCGCGGAATCGAAACAAATTTCAAATTATCACGTAACTTTTATCACATTTTCTAAATATAGGGTTTCTGTAACTGAGAGTGATAACTTAAAACTTCCAATGGTAAGTTCAGTGGAACATTTTTGTTGCTTCACTCACGTACACTGTACATGTAGCTAACACCGCTTCCTTCTGTACTTCTTATTCAATGTTCGTTGGTCGTTGTTCGTACTCATGTGAATAGTGCCTTATGTAGGTATTATGTATGATTTGTTCTGTTCTCAACGATTGCTAACAGTAGACAAGTTCCACCCGAAAAAAATCTCACCCAGATCTCATGTCGCTTTGACAGAGCAAAATAATTGGATGTAACACTAACGTATTCTCAATTTAACTAACAAATTGTTGTAGTTTATTATTGGTCTTTTTAATTGGCAATCTGAAGTCAAATCAAAAAACCATTCTGAATTCATTCAATTGGGCAAAAGTGGCAGTTCTCATTGTGTAAAGAAGATAATTTCTCTTCTTATGTCGTTTTCCATTGGCAGTCCAGAAGCATTCGGAAAAGTCCAGAAGCCTTCTTAAACCATTCCATTGGACTGACTTTGACAGACGGAATGCTTCTGAGAAGAGCAGAACTAACAAATTGTTGTAGTTTATTATTGGCCTTTTTAATTGGCAATCTGAAAGTCAAATCAAAAAACCATTCTGAATTCATTCAATTGGGCAAAAGTGGCAGTTCTCATTGTGAAAAGAAGATAATTTCTCTTCTTATGTCGTTTTCCATTGGCAGTCCAGAAGCATTCGGAAAAGTCCAGAAGCCTTCTTAAACCATTCCATTGGACTGACTTTGACAGACGGAATGCTTCTGAGAAGAGCAGAACTCTTCCGTTTTTAAAACAGAAGCGTCCGAAGAATGACACTTTCATCATAACCCGTTCCAGTGGAGGAAGAAAAAGAAACGTCAAAAGAAGACCAATGGAAAACGACATTATTTCAAAAACAGAATTCTGTTTTGTAGCTTTGCAATTTAAAACTTCATATATGTCAATAGCATCGAAATGGCTGACTGACGAATCAGATCCCAAAATGTTTATCTCATAAATCTCAGAAAAAAAATCTCAGCTGAGACTTTTTCTTCGAAACTGGTTGCAATTCTATTAGATATATTCTCAGTTCCCTGAACTAGTTATGGTTGATAATTAAAATGCCTCGTCAAACCACTAAGCGTGCATTTAGAAATCACTTTTCCCATCCGTGTATTTAAATTAGAACCACAATCCAGTTTCGTGCCTCCAATAAAATCTACTGGACATTGACTCAAATACATAAACCTACTTATAATTTTGATAGATATGAATGAATATACAATTTGAAGCCACCATAATTTCAAACAACGAAAAAAAAACAATAAGAACTTGATGCATCAATCAAATAATGTTGCCTCTTTATAGTTCCAGAGATGCCCCCAGCTGGTAATTAAAATGGCAATTCAATTCAATGGCAAACCAAAAGTACCTATTTAGAGAGTGAGTGTCCTACTGCTAATCCATCTAATTCAATGCAAAACCAACAACAACGGACGACAACGACGCATCAGTTAGCGTGCTTAATTAAACACGACTTTTAATGAAATTATGTACCATTTGAGGACCATAGTCATATCAGAGCTTTGATTTCCTCACCGTGTATACCTACCGTAAATCTCAATGTGAAGTTCAGTGCATCAAATGCGCAATCCGCGAAAATGTCGCCTGACCTCAACTGCATACATTTTCTTGTTACAAAATCTGAAGTGGCCGTTTCTATTTTTTATGTTGTCATTTTTGTTTTGTCTGAATAGGTTAGCGCAGGTTCTACCACCTATTGTGAAAGTTAAAGCGTTGATCTCATTCGAAAATAAAAACCGTTTCGTATGTGTACAATAGGTGAATTCTAATTCCTATTGAGGCTGAGGGCACCCTTGTGTCGAGGTAGTTCCATTTATTTGCAGTCAGTATCGAATAAGACGTGCTACGGTTCAAATGGTTAAGTTAGCGAAAAATTCGGATTAACAAAAAAATACATACAAAAAAAAAAATTCCTACAGGAAACGGAAGTGGTTGATCGTAAATTCGGTATTAACGGAAGAATAAAATCGATGATCTAGTTAATGTTATTTAAATTTATGAAATTCTTGTCCGAATTCCGAAGAGTATGGATTTTGACGACGTACTTAACGAGGTCGGTTCTTTCGGGCTCTATCAAAAGCTTATTATCTGTGCCGTTCTCCTGCCAGCTGCAATACCGTGCGCGTTTCATGCTTACAGGTCTTTAATGATATTCCAATATCCAGACAGGAGTTTACTCAATTTGTGTAAAAATAACTGTCATTCGAAGCACCAATCGAGTAGACTTCCTGTCGGAGTAATGTTCCTTTTATGCTTATATATCGGGGGAAAAAATCTATAATTATAATTTTTGATGCAGTCAGCTTTTTATAGCTGCTATTCCCGAACACTGGTGTCGAATTCCAGAACTTGAACCATGGACAAAGGATTACGGTGAATTGGTAAAAAACCTCAGCATTCCGGTCGAGATAGTGGACAACACACTCAAATATTCTGAGTGTAAGATGTATGCTCGTAATTATAGCGAAATCGTCAGATACTTGGAATACAGGACACCCTATGACCTAGCATTGGATAAGGTCTGGGACATTGGTGATCCTCGGGGAGGAAGAATTATAAACTGTCAAAATGGCTGGCACTACGATACAGCGATGTATCCCAATACTGTTGTGTCAGAGGTAAAATGGAAATTAATAAACTCAGGAAGATCTAAAATATTTTCCATTTAGTGGGATTTGGTTTGTGAGAATAATTTCTACATCACATTGGGATTGTCGGTGTTTGGAATAGCTGGACTTGTCGGAAACTATATATTTGGATATCTACAAGACATTTGGGGTAGAAGACCTTCGTTTTATTTGTATTTGATGATCGAGATATTGGCTTGTGCTGGGAGTGCGTTTGCTTGGGATTACTATTCATGGATTGGAATGAGATTTATTGTTGGATTAACTGTGCCAGCTATACTTTCAAGTCCTTATGTGTTAGGTATGTTGGAAAAAAACCGTTAATATTCGGTGAAATCAAATAGCAACACTTGACGTTTCGGTTATAGTCGTTATGAGACTTTGATGTGAAAAATATTTCAATACTTTTAAAAAGAAGTGGCATATGCAGAAAACAAAAAATTCGATCCTGTCAAAGTGACAAGATTGCAGATAACATTCAAAATTTCAATTACGTTACGTTACTTGATTTGCCTGTTCTCCTTGTGCTGAAAAAATGACACATACACAACTTTTGGGACTGTATTTTTCTAATAAAACGAAATAAAAACTGTCTGTTTCCGTTGGCTTATGGTTATGTCACTTTCAATCCTTTAATGGACAATACAAACAAAATGGCTACTTAAACGCCATTGCATCAATCGAAAAGGAACTTTCCGTTGCGACCAAAATAACGGTTTCAGAAGTTAAACATTTGCATGAACTTACTGGAAATACTTATATCTTCTGTTTATTGCCTATTGGTTTTAGAACAGGTGATTTTCTCCGTGACGGTTCTACTAGTAGGGTTCAGACATTACAAATCAAGTCAATCACTTTTTTGACAAAAATTAACTTAAGTGTTGCATTTGGTCTTATTATGTCTAATGTATTTATTGGCACTTAAATTAACAGTTTTATTTCTTTTGTCCAGCCATTGAGCTTGTTGGTCCCGAAAAGAGAGTATTCTGTACAATAGTATCAAACATTGCCTATTCATTTGGCTTAACATTCTTGGCAGGCGTTGTTTATCTTGTACGAGACTGGAGATTCCTCAGTTTGGCTGTATCTTTGCCGCTTTTGCTTTTGTTTTCCTGTTTCTTTGTACTTCCAGAATCACCAAGATGGCTAGCTGCATTTGGCAAGACCAAAGAAGCAGCAAAAGTACTCAAAACAATTGCTCGGGTCAATGGAAAGGATATTCCAACAGAATATACATCAGAACTAGCCCAAAAGCTCATGCAGTCTACAACTGCTCATAAAAAAGGATCATCACATGGAATTATGGATCTTTTTCGTTCGCCAAATCTTCGAAAGAAAACCATCATCATAACCTTTATATGGTTTACAAACACCAGTGTCTATGTGGGATTGAGTTATTATGCTCCTGCCTTGGGTGGAGACGAAATTTGGAATTTCTTTCTTGCGGGAGCCGTTGAGCTACCAACTTATCTTATTCTCTGGCCAGGATTGCATTTTTTCGGAAGACGCTGGGTTTTGTGTTTGTCAATGCTGACAGGTGGCATTGCATGTATTACAACTTTTCTATATGCAAAAGATCATTTGGTAATGATTATTTTGTATTGCATTGGCAAGATGGGTATTTCCTCTTCATACGTTGTATTACCGTTATTGGCATCTGAATTGTATCCAACAGTTGTGCGTGGCCTGGGAATGAGTTTCAGTGGAGTTATTGCAATGATTGGACCTATTTTGATTCCAATTATAAATCATATGGTGAGAAGGTTATTTTATGAAATCAATAAAATTTTGTGAGCTAAAAATGTATTAATTCCAGGGCGAACACATGCTTGTGCTGCCATTGATCGTGATGGGTGTCTTGTTGGTTGTTGGTGGATTGGCTACATTGTTACTGCCAGAAACTAAAGGAAAGAACCTTCCGCAAACCTTGGAGGAAGGGGAAACTGTGCCGTTGAAAAATTGTTTTGCTTGTTGTCAAGCAACGCCACGGAGGCGATCCATACCTCTGAGGAGGGACTCGGTTAGACCAGGGAGGATTGTTTGTAGTGTTTGTAAAAATGAAATAAAGAATTCGAGAAGATAGTTTATAAAGTTGTTTACATATTTCTCAACTATGATTGGGATAAATCTCTAGTCATACGTTAAATTAGATGCAATTAAATGATGTAATTTACATGCGACCTCGAAAAACAAAACGAAAAAAAACTTGTAAGATCGTGTCTTAGGTAGTTTTGAATGGGTTCATTTAATTCGCCGGTAATTCTTGTTCGCCATTCGCCAATAATTTGACAGCACTATTCTTTTAGCTGACAGCTGTCACTTTTCTCGTGGATCCGGAGGATACGATTGCGATTATTTGTGTTTTCTTTTTAAACTAATACAAAAATTAAGAAAAGAATATTTCAAAATATGTTTGAAAATAGTGACTTCATTGACGACATTGAAGATCTCATATCAGTCGACGATATAAAACCTAAAGAACGTTACACAAACAAAAAGGACGTGACATTGCGTGCGAAAAAACGCATCATCGTTGCCTCCACTGAACCTCCAAAGGAGAAAAAGATCTACGAAAGTGTAATACCAGGAACACAAACAGTTTTCGTCAAAACATGGGGTTGTGCACATAACAATTCTGATTCCGAATACATGGCCGGTCAATTGGCTGCGTATGGCTACAATTTAACAAACAAAAAGGAAGACGCCGATTTGTGGCTTTTGAACAGTTGCACTGTCAAGAATCCCTCAGAGGATACTTTTCGCAATGAAATCGAGTCGGGTATGAAGAACGGCAAACACGTAGTGGTTGCAGGTTGTGTCCCCCAAGGAGCCCCTAAATCCGAATACCTCGATGGTATGTCTGTCATTGGTGTCCAACAAATTGACCGTGTGGTTGAAGTTGTAGAAGAAACACTGAAGGGCCACAGTGTTCGATTGCTCCAAAATAAGAAAGTCAATGGTAAACGCGTTGCTGGTGCGAAACTAGCACTGCCGAAAGTCCGAAAAAATCCCTTAATTGAAATAATTGCCATCAATTCTGGCTGCTTGAACCAGTGCACCTACTGCAAGACCAAACATGCCCGCGGAGACTTGGCTAGTTATCCGGTAGACGAGATTGTGGAGCGTGCAAAACAGGCATTCGACGAGGGTTGTTGTGAGATTTGGCTAACATCCGAAGACACCGGAGCCTATGGGAGAGACATCGATTCGTCTCTGCCCGAACTTCTCTGGAAACTGGTCGAAGTGATTCCCGAGAATTGTATGATGCGCGTTGGTATGACCAATCCGCCATATATTCTCGAACACTTGGAGGAAGTAGCAAAAATTCTGAACCACCCACGGGTCTATGCTTTTCTGCATGTTCCCGTTCAAAGTGGCAGCGATAGTGTCCTAGGCGAGATGAAGCGCGAATACTGCCGCAAAGAGTTCGAACATGTTGTCAATTTCTTGCGCGAACGAGTTCCCGGCCTTACCATCGCAACCGATATAATTTGTGGCTTCCCCACCGAAACTGAAGATGATTTTGAGGAAACAATGACACTCTGTGCCAAGTATAAGTTTCCCAGTTTGTTTATAAATCAATTTTTTCCACGACCGGGAACGCCAGCTGCTCGTATGACTCGTATTCCGGCGAATATGGTCAAAAAGAGAACCAAACGCTTGACGGATCTCTTCAACAGCTACGAACCGTATGCGGGACGAGTGGGCGAAGTTTACACTGTCTTGGTCACCGAAATTTCACACGACAAAAAACACTATGTGGGACATAATAAATTCTACGAACAGGTTCTCCTACCTATGAAAGAGAATTTGCTTGGAACTGCGGTACGAGTTAGAATCGTATCGACTACAAAGTTTAGCATGAATGCCGAAATAATTGACAACCAGGACGATTGGAAGCAATGCAGTCAGAAGAAAGAAAAGCTAATGAACGGACACGTCAAATTAGAAGACCAATTATTGGAAGATGATTCCAAGATTAGTAAAAAGGCCCTTGGTTACTTTCTGGTTTGTGTTTTTGTTGCTTTCGCTGCTCAGTTGTTGTTTAAATTTGTATAAAAAAATGTACAATAAAATTGAATATTCAATTTCAATTCAAATATTCATTTATTCCAATAACTCATTCTAGATTTAGAAAGACTTTAATGAATCTTTAAGCATTGGCTTAGCCGTCGTCAGCTCGACTGGTAACTTCAAACAAACAAAAGATTTGATTTGATCTGACAAATTTGACAAGGTTCTCCCAATCTGATCCATTTAAAATTTCAACGGTTTCCTACTGATAGTGTTGGTTTACCGAAGCATGCTCTTCTTTGCTGGTTAAAAATTGGACACACGCTGATGAAACGAAAGCAGTCTTCTTTAGCTCTCAAGCAAGATTGCAAAATTGGTCGAAGCTTCCGTTGTATGGTTTTGCATTTAAATTTAAAATTTCGCATCTTGATTTAAAAATTAGGAAAATATCTTTATAGGGAAGAGAATCTTGGAAGTAGTTCTTTTCACACAAGTTATGATTAAGCTGGCTGTAGAGAAATCTGCTCTCCGATTGACGGGCATCTTCAATCATCTGATTTCGATTAAAATCTTCAAGTTTTTTGATGATTTTGTAGAACTTTGTTTTCATATGATCAATATTGTTGAGGTTGATCTGCACAACTTCACCACGGGAAGCAGCAATGTTTTCCCATGTTCTCAACCACCAGTCCTTATTTCGAATTTCGTAGAGCATCATTATTTTAAACAACCGAGATTCCTGTTCACCAAGTAAAAATAATTAGAGTAGCGCGACAGCTCTTGAAGAGCCAAGGCCTGAGTGGCTTACTCTCATCAACAATTCTCTAGGTGCGTGTGAAAAATTGAGGGGACCTACAATTTAACGCCGATTCCGAACGGCAAAGTTGAGAAGAACTTTTTCATGACAGATGATACTCTTGGAAGTTTTGTCAGTTCTTCGCAAGAGGCAGTGCCCGTGAAAGATAGAATTAAAAACCATGGGCACGAGTCAAACCCACGACGTTCGGCTTAGCAGCCAACGCACCTAACCACTAAGCTACGGACACTACCAAGTTATTTAATTAAATAATCTGCCTGCAGCTTTAAACTTTAAGTAAAAAGTTTTGGTAGACCTGTTGGTGCTGTTAATGGAATGTTGAACATTTTCTTTGAATCTATTCAATTTCATCGTATTCTTGCATTCCCGATATTTGTGCCGCATAACAAAGTGAAGATTTTACGACTGCATTGAAAATATTATATTTTGTTGAAAGGTTTATGTGATCGTTAGAGAAAATCTTCTTCCAAGCTTTGTGAAGTTTTTGCTTTTTCTGCAAGCTGCTTGCTAAAATTCAGGGTCGGATTTAGTAAAACTCCCAAGTACTTATTTTCTTTTGATACTTCTTAACGCCTTCCATTTAGTGTTCCTATCATCAAACCGAGAAAACCATTACTTTTGTTTTGTCAGTGTTGATTACTAAACCCCACTTGTCACAATAGTTCGCAAGACGATTTACCATCAATTATAGGGTTTTCACTGATTCGGATATTAAGAGAAGATCATCGGCATAGAGTAATACGTTTATTACTATACCAGAAATTCGGCTACCTCCTGGAATGTGCGCAGCTATATCATTAATAAAGAGAGCAAATAGAAGAGCACTGAGAAGACATCCCTGCATTAATCCAGTAAGTGATTTAAATGGTTTTGAATATGTTTTGCCATCCCAGACTGCAACTTCAGTATCTGTGTATAAATATCGGATTATTTGGATGAATTTTGTTGGCACTCCAAGTTGGGGAAGCTTTAAAAATAACGCATTTCGATTCACCAAATCAAATGCAGCTTTAAAATCGACAAAAAGTGTGTACCCTGTTTTTGTTTCTTGCTTGATATGCTTTTACTATTTGTTGGTGGTGATGAAACCGTAACTAGTTTGGCATCATTTTTCCCGATAAATATTTGGAATGATTTCCAGTCATCCAGAACAAATTCCAAGATATTTCCGCTAGCAAACAGACAACCCAAGCCAAGCCAGAACGTTCGAGAATCGAGATCGCCAGCCAATAAACATCATCCTTAAAGCTGTTAATTTTTAAAGAACAATCAAAGAGTGGAATACAGTTACTGACCTCGCAATTTGCGCCATTACCTCGTTTTATAATAAAATAAATAAATTTGTGAAGTACTATTGAAAAAATAGTGTTTTTAATGATCTCGTCGTTGACACTATTGATGTTAAGTAAATATGTGGTCAAGCGTTATATAGTTTTTTCTAAAAGCCTGTATACATCTACCCAATTTTCAAGTCTGTTAATGGGAGAACACCACATAAAATCTTTGCAATAACATTCTTGAAGGATATTCCTCGGTAGTTTTCAACTGCATTTAGATCACCTTTCTTATGGATTGGAAAAATTATCGATTTTTTAAATGATGACGGCACATCAGCATTTTCAAAAATTTTATTAAAAGTTTATGTAGATGATTATAAAAAGCAGGGGATGCATTTTTAAAAAAATCATAGGGTATCCCATCTTTACCTGGAGCTCTTCCGTCCTTGGCTTTTTGGAGAACGAGTTGTGTTTCGCTGACTGATATAACTGAGTCCAATATATCGTTACAAACGAGTGGTTGAGCATATGATAAATTAGTTACTGGGGCCTAATTATGGGATTCGCGGCGGATCGTTTTCAATTCGACCTTTCAAATTCGACTCGCTTCGTATTTCCTTATTAACGAATTCGCGGCGAAGCGAAAAAAACTACTCCAATATTCCAGTGATTTAACACTTTTGGTTTGACTATTTCTTCCAATATTCCAGTTAATGTGAACCCACCAATAAAAAGCTGTCGGATTTCAAGTCGCCAGCAAACCTTATGGCATTTCAAATTCGCCTTCGAATTTGTTAATTGGTCGAATTCAAAACGAAGAAGGCGAAAGCGAAAGCAATAATTGAAAAATGTCAAACTCGCTAGCAAAACGATTCGCCGCGCATCCCATAATTAGGCCCCTGGGTTCATTTGAAGCAGATTTTTGAAGTGTTCAGATAGATCATCTGCAGAAACACTTAAGCCTATAGTTATGTGAACCGTTAATTTCTTTTGCCATATTCCAAAATTGAATATAAACAAAATGACAGTTTCCTATTGGAACAGAGACTGGAAGAGAATTAATTTTTCAGTTATTCTTTTTTTAATTTCTGAGATGTACATACATATTTGATGCTTTTACATTTTCAAAACTTATTGTTCAAAAAACATATGAAAAAAAGATTTAAACAAGTTTATTTGTAACATTGACATACACAAATGTATTATGTAAAAAATAAAATAGTTTAAGTATATCATGCCGGAGAAGATAAAAGAATAACAGCCCCTCCAAGTGGTGCTGTGAGGAAAACAACAAGTAACTGATTTAATCTGAGTGCGCCCGAGTATCTCGAAAACCTCCCCCTTCATTCATTGAAAACTTCAAAGATATCTTTATGCCGCACATCAGGATATCTATTGGACTGTGTTGTGTTTTTTTTTTTTATTCTTCCAAGGTAATAGTCTAGCTGTTATACTGGTATATATTTGCTAAGTTGGGCGCCATTGCCATTGTGAAGCGGTATTAGAGATAAATACTTAAACTGCTGACTCCATTACTTGACTACACATAATCATCCGATGGTTCGGTACCAAAATAACGATCGCCAAAGTTTCCAATTCCCGGAATCACATAGAACTTGTCATTGATTTCGGGATCTAGAGCTGATGTGACAATTTTAACCTGTTTGATTGGTCAAATTCAAATCATATGTTTACATTACGTTAGAAAACATCATACCTTAGGAAAAGCATAAGCAATCGAGTGCACTCCAATCTCTGCCATCAACAATGAAGCTAATATGATGTTGTCCTCTGGCACGTCATGATCGAGCAGAACTCTAATCGCCATCATTGCAGCAGCTCCAGTTGCTACAGTAGCATCCATTAGAATGACTTTGTAGTCCTTAATGTCCTTAGGTAGTCTTAGATAATACAATTCCGGCTCGCCGGTGCTCTGATTTGTCTGAATCAGAATTTTACCAATACGAATGTCTTTGCAAACGTCACAGACAGCTTGTTCCATTGTTTCGCCAGCTCGCAAAATCGAAACACCGCAAATTTTCTTACTTGCCATACGTTGGCCTTCGTAATGAACACCCTGTGGGGTTTCTACAATTGTTTCCTTGAAGGGGAATAAGCTCAATGCATATTCTATCACTAAACGAATAAGTCTTTTCGAGTAGAAGATGAACTCGTCTCTGGATGTGTTCCTGCAGCGGATGAATGTATGCAAGCCTTTGATTTGAGGTGTTGGTGGCAGTAGTTGCAGCGAATCGGGCATTGGCTGATCGATATACGAATGGGCGAGGGTCTCTCGCAATTTGAAACCTCTCTAAAAATCAACAAATTAGACTTTTCTTTTATCTCAGAGTTGAGTGTGGATCATTTACCAGTTGTAATTGTGTGTGGACATGTTGGACAATCAAATGAATGGCAACTTTATTCTCACCGCCACGAGGAACTATTATATCCGCATGAACCATAGTCGGGGCAATATAATTGGCATACGATGGCTTCACCATGGTCGAGTATTGCTTAAGAACACCCACCAAATCACGACCACGTTGTGAAATATCACTACAAAACCAAGAATCCAATAATAAATATTCATGTTTCGAGGTGTATTGACTTACCGCTTAAGACGTCTAGCTAGACGAATATCAGCATCTGTATCGACAAACACTTTCATGTCCAATAATTTGAGAACTTCCTGACTATGGAAACACAATATACCCTCGAAAATGATAACATTTGCTCCGTACATTGTTTTGGTTTGTGTTTCACGGCCGTGTGTTATGAAATTGTAAATTGGCACCTCGACCTTGCGACCTTCTTTTAATTTTTTTAGCACATCGATCAGCAAATCGATGTCGAATGCATCGGGATGATCGAAATTGTATTCATTCAATATTGCCTGCTCATGTTGTTTTTCATTGAGAATCTGAAACAAAAAGAGAGATAAGAGTTTAATTTCAAGCCAAGAATGTATGTCAAATTGAAAATGCGTTCAAAATACACATAAAAGTTATGAAACCACAGGGTCATTCATCCGGTTAGTCTCATAGTGTAGTGTGGACAGTCATTTCAGGCAAAGACTGTGCATAGTGCTATAGAAATCATAACTGGAATCATGGCCATTGCTACTGCTTAAAGAAGGGAATCATGACGACAAGATTAGGTCTGTTCGAAGTCGCTCAGGGCCTCACTAAATTTACGATGAATGAAATTATTGAAATCTTGGAACCCTTATGGTCCGATAACACCAGTGCAGAACTCTACCGTCAATACCACAGGCACTATCTTCCAAAAATCTGTTCAACTCCTCGCGGGAAGAACACAGCGTGATGTTAATGACGCCTTTGAGAAGCGCCTTACAGAAGCGGCAAAAATGGGTTTAGCGGTAAATGAGGGAAAAATGAAGTATATGCTGTCTTCGAGGAAGGAAACCCAACACCGACGGCTTGGACAGAACGTCACAATAGACGCATACAACTTCGAGGTAGTAGAGGAGTTTGTCTACCTAGGCTCCGCTATAAACACGGGCAATAACACAAGCGCCGAGATCAGACGAAGAATAACTCTTGTTAATGGCCAAGAAAGCAATTGAGTGGAAGAGCCCTCTCTCGAGCAACTAAGGTAAAATTGTACAACACCCTCATCATCCCAGTCCTGCTGTATGGTGCAGAAGCATGGACCTTGACAAAATCGGATGAAAGTCCCTTAGGCTGTTTCGAGAGGAAAGTTCTTCGGGTCATCTTGACGAAGAAGATATAACAGCGAACTTTACGGTTTGTACAACGATGTGGACCTAGCCAGAAGACTCAAGGTCCGAAGACTCAGATGGCTTCATTTAGAGCGGATGGAGACCAATGCTCCGGCCCGGAAAACCTTCGACACTATTTCCGAGGAACGTAGGACGAGAGGAAGACCGCGACTCAGGTGGCGCACTCAAATGAAAGAGGACCTCAATCCACTTGGAGTGCAAAACTGGAGACAGCTAGCTAGAGACCGAGCTGGCTGGCGGAGACTGTTGATTGAGGCCCAAGTCCACAACGGACTGTAGCGCCTGTAAGTAAGTAAGTAAACAATACATCATGATTTAAGTGCAGGTGCCACTAGAACACCTGGGACTTTTCATCTTCATACATTTCAAGATCGATTGCGCTATAAATCAAACACTCTGTTTAAACTCCCATAAACCGTGTTGTTGTTTGAAACCAATTAACCATGCACGTGATTGTTAATTTTGTCATTGGACTTTATGACAATAAGGGTAAAGAACACATTTCATACGCTTGTTATTTATTACGTATTCATTCATTCATGCTGCAGTATTTTGTTTCTTGATTTTATTGACATCGCCGCCAATTATAGCAACAAAATACAAAAATATGTGCCACTGGCACTGGATATATTAATAAGTCTACGTTACGATTCAACAAGCTCTACTCAATTCCAATTAAGAGAAGAGAAGCGAACAAACACTTATTTTCATCTCAATTGAATTTCGAGTTACTCAGACTCTTGTGTGTTGTGTCTTGATGGTGAAATGTATGTTAATCGGTTTGTTTGCATTTCGAAATTAAAAAAAAAGCAATAAAATTGTCAATTTATTGAAATTGAAATGTTTTGACTCGGTGAGGCACTTTCTGTTGAAATACAAATTCTTTGTATGTGAAACCGCACATTTGTGTGATTGAATAGCTTAGCAGATGTGATTCTAATAGCCATCAGAATCACTAATCAGCAATGAAACGCCAACATCGTAAATCTTATTGCTTTGTAAATTTTCCTTAGACGGCTGTAAGATTGGAAAATTAGTCAAAGAGACACACCCCTTTAATACCAAAACACATTGTTTGATAAGAAACTTGGGAAGCTTATTTGTATTAGTGGTTTCTTTTCTTATGATAAGAATGTAAACAATACAAAAGAAAGTAAACATAAGTGCGGTTAATCAATTGAACGCAATTATTCATCGATATACATATACGAGACCAAATGGCAGTGCTTGCTAGAATAATTGAGAGAGTGGCGCGACAGCTCTTGAAGAGCCAAGGCCTAAGTGGGTTACTCCCATCAACAATTCTCTGGGTGCGTGTGAAGAATTGAGGGGACCTACAATTTAACGCCGATTCCGAACGGCAAAGTTCAGAAAGCAAGAGGCAGTGCCCGAGAAAGTTGAAATAAAAAACTGTGGGCACGAGTCACGAGTAGGACTCGTTCTGCTTAGCAGCCAACGCACCTAACCAATAAGCCACGGACACTACTTGCTAGAATAATTTTCTTTCCATAACTCTATTCAAAATTCAGTTGTGAGTTTTAACAGGGTATCTTTTCAACAAATAACATGTTTTTTTAAGAATTCTAGCGCAACCTTCGAGAAATTTCAAATTGCTGCAATGCAGATAAGATAAAAATTTAACCATTTTTGCTTGCTTCTTTTCGTCTGTTTAGATAAAATACATTTTAACAATTTATAACTCTTAACAAAGATAACGTACTCAATATTAATATTTTCAAGAGCATTGTATCATTGAAAAGGACATGATAAAAACATTGACGACTTCCTAAAACTACCCAAAGTTGTTAAACAGAGTAAACGGGCACTATCCTAAGAGCAAACAATTTACTGCAATCAACTTCAATCAACGTCGATTATTTTACACCCGCTTAGGTCCATCCAAATGTTCAAAATCGTTGGGCTATCTATCGTGCAGAAGGTAAGTTTTTGATGCTTCATAACTTTCAAGATATAAACCAATTCCTTTCGGAAAGCAATCTAGCGGTCAAACCTTTTTCAGAGTCGATCAGCAACTTAATTTTGATTTCCCTGATGCCAAAGTTGAGCGGGTTTAAGACTTGTCTTCGCCATCAATCTTGATGACTGACCAGTCCTCCATGTCGATCTCTGGCTTTCCAGAAAACTCTCTCCATTCAACTTGATTTCTAGCTTAGGTAACCGAACGTGAGCTTAAGGCCTCCTAGGGATGTCTTTGGCCTGGATGATCAAGAACTTCATGCCCAACCAAGCGTCACTAATCTAAACGACACATTTAACCGGAAACTCCTTCGAAAACCTGTCGCTACACTTGATGACCCGGAAACCTCTCACAGGCTCATCGGAGTTGAAGGATGGAGAGAGCCCTCCGTGCTCCTCAAGAATGTGCTCTATCACCAGATTCTGCAATTTGACTTCAATAGACGGCCAGTTGGCTGCAACGGAGATCACCTGGAGATCATCCCTGACGATCTCACTTGCCTAGAGTGAAAGATTTTTTCTGACTAAGCTTCTTTTTTTCTCTGGTAGTCTGCCTTAAGCTAGAAAGTTAAGCCGATTCATCTTGAGATCTGTTACACTTTGCAACTTGTTCCTTTTTTCGCGTCGTTGTGCTCACCAGACATTTCTCGTGGTCTTCCACGATTTTAGTTTATTTGAGCTTCTTAACCCGATCTCGATCAGTTAGTACCTTCCAGTTAGTTTTTAGCAATCTTGCCAAGAATGTACGCGTCACTTTTGTACTGATTTTTCCTCACCAAACAATTGGATTTGCGTTTACGTTTTAGTATGCTGTCGCTGCCCCCGTCGTTAAAGTCCAATTTTTTGTTGTTCTCGCCTTTCTGTGATATCGTTGTGGTACTACCGACACCATTGACGACAGAAACATGACAAATTTTACGTCGGCACCTAGCAATTAAGCCTTATCCGACGTGTGACCATTCACGCTGGTATCTATTTATGAGTATTGATATTCACCCTGATGATTCACCAGCATGCAAAAGCACACCTCAACTTTCTAAAGAAAGAAGCGGGTACCCTGCATCTGGATTCACACCAGTACCAATTGAATTAGTGCCAGCCCTTATTCATATTGGTTTGATTCTAGACGACTATTCATGCAACACACGGAACTGCACTCAACCTTCAGTCACCGAAAGAAGAGCCGTTGTCCGGTCACGGAAACTGCACTCAACTTTCAGTCACCGAAAGAAGAGCCGTAACCGTGATTTGCGAATAGCAGCTGAGGCCAAACTCAGACAACCACAACCCCCGCGAAGGTCCATCCCACTAGTGAGGTGGCAAATCCTCACTACCCGCGGTACGTAATTGCCCCCGGGTGATGGGTTGTTGTTTTGCGGCTTTTATTCAACTGGCGGATGAGGGACACCGCTCACCCTCTGTCAAGTATATCCACATTGATCGAAGGGATGAGCCAGCCAATCAAGGGACACACATAACAGGGCGTCTAATTTCATTAACGTTTATGCACATTCGGTACTCGTTGATCGTATTTCCTCATTTAATATATACTTAGATATATTATCTTTTAAGAATCGCATCAATCTTCATCATACGTCCTGCTTCAATCCGTTAATTCCTACGTCCGCAGGTTCATGCCAATAAGTTGACAAGAACCTCTCAGAGGCACTACAAGAAGGTGTAGGTCAGCACGTTCACTTATTGGGGAGTATGTACTCGGAAACATGTTTCCTTTCTAAATTTCTAGTTCCATGATTTTACCTCCACCACTGACGACAGCAGGTGCTTTCGTGGATTTCGCTTTACTATTTCCAGCTTCAGCTGCATTCTCAGCTCGTATTATTGTCTTGGGCAAGAAGCTCGCCTTCCACGATAAGCCAAGGAAATTCGATCATTGTTTAGTTCTGGTCCCACGGACCCATATTCTACCTATCTTATTCTCTGAATACCTCAACTTTAATATCAACACCTTTTGCGACACACCTCATTTCAAAGAAAACATCAAAAACCTACTCACCTTATAGAAACAATCCATAGACAGTAAGGTAACCCATGGCACGTCCAAGCTCTCAATGATTTTCTGAGCAACTGTCGTCTTCCCAGAAGCACTACCACCACAAATACCTACAAAAACAATACAAAATCACCTTCAAACACAATCCCTTTCAAACACATTTCTTTTCCATCCAACTCACCAATAACAAACGGTTCAACCTGCTGACCAGCACAATTATACCATGGCGGGCGTCCCGCTGTGTAAATCGTTCGATTATTCGATCGAATAATGCACTCTGACGGATTTGTTGTTGAATTCTGATTCATCGATGTTGTACGCTGTCGTGGTCCTCTTGCCGGTCGATGTAATGCTTTAGCCGGCGAATCCGATAAACTCGATCGTTTTGGTCTCGTTTTGGATGGGACTGTTGTTGGCGATGCCGGACAACAAATATATTCGCCAGTGCGACCATTTGTTTTGTCAAAATCGATTAAAGTCGCATCCAAATATAGAGGTTCTGTTACATCGGGACGATCATCACTGCAATAACCAATCATAAAACAAAGTAAAGAAACATCAAGAACCAAATCATTTGTTGTGACTGTGACGACAGAGTTTAAAAAAAAAGCAAAAAATACACAACCTTACACACATTTGGATTGTTAATGAAAAAAAGAATAAGTACCAAAAGTAGGTGAGAGCACTTAGGCACACCACAACACATGAACAACAAGTTTTTAATCTCTACGAACTGATGACCTTGAGGTTGAAAACAAAAATTTTACGTGGGCATAAGCATGTAGTTACACGCCCTCTTTAGGGAATTTATTCCTCATACCTCTAAATTTTCTCGAAAATCAATAGATATCTTCCCGTCTCGCCCGTCGCTCCTCAAAAACCGTTAAGTCGACGGCTACGTACCGGTTTATCTTGTGAGTCGCGACTCGCCAATGAATAATCAACATTTCTTAATACTTTTAATGTTGTTGACATTCAAATAATTTGTTTACTAATTTATTCTTTGTCTAATAAATTTCTCTATCTCTCTCTTAATTTATTTTAGATTCACAGAACTTATTTGTGGTTTTGAAAAGCCGATGGGATGACACAATGCGAAATGCGGACAGTAGCATCGGCCAGAGCATAGAATGCATCATAGATTCGGTTTATTTTTAGAACCATAATCATTTTATCCACAAAAAGAAAGGCGAGAGATATCATTCTTGATTCTATGAATTTGATGTGCCTGTGCCAACAATTGCCAAGTCGACAATCATCTTGTATTTCGGCCACGTTTTCTTTTCCTTTGTCGGTGAAAATTGTGACTTGTGAAATGGTTTGGGAAAATCTAAAGAAACTCATGCTCATAAATGCGTGAGACTTTGTTTTCGTTGTTGTTTTTCCCTTCAACGCCCCCGCAGCACATGTTCCGATCGTCGTACTTCCATATACCGAGACAGACGTAGACGACGGCGATACTCAATCGCGTGGCGTATGAGAATGAGAAGCAATAACCATCGGCGGTGACGGACAGACGACAAACTGGTCATTAACCTAGCAATTTTTTCCCAAAGCACATGAAATTAAAAGTAGGACAAAATTTATGAACAAAAAAAGATGTAGTTTCTCAAAAAAAAAAAAGATATTAAATGGGTAAGGTATTATTACATGAGACTTTGCTTAGTTCCAGCAGCTTCATAAGACGGCATCACGTTCAAGCTCGAAGAAAATCAAAGCAAAAAAAGTTCTACCACGCACTTTTTTTTATCACTTCGCACTAATTGAACCAAATTAATGTCAATTTCAAGTAGAGTTCACTTTGAAGTTAAAATCCACTTTTTCACGACTTCGAAGAATAAAAAAACTAACAGAAAAACCAATAATGGTATAAAATGTATGAGAAAAGCGTGCAATCTTCGGCAGCACCACGTTCAGTCTTTTTTTTTTTCAATATTTAATTTTCAATCAAGAATATTTCTGGTGAATGATTTTGTGATTGTAAAAGATGATGATGTGCTTTTTGTATCTTTTCTTTTGAACTGTTTTACCTGTCCGAGCTAGCTGAGCTGCATGGATAGTGTTTAACTTGTTTTGGTATCTGGGATAACGAAGACATTTTTTTACTGCTTGTGCTGCGATGTATGGAAAAAAATATACTTTCCTGTTTTGGGGTTGTGGGAATTTTAAAATTGCACCTTTGAAATTGTTCGTAGAGGATTTGATTGGGATATTTGTTTGCATGGGAAAATGGGGATCAATTTTTTGACATATGGCTGGAAAGCGCACACTGGGATTTTCTGCTGCTGTTCCAGGTTGAAGCATAACAAATTCAAATTGCAAACTATCAACTCGTAGAGTGCGAGTCAATTTGGTTCAAGAATACAACTCTGCTTTCGCATACGAGAATCAGTATGCGATAATTTACCCGGGCGGCCACACGAGCAAGTTCTGGCCAGCAAGTTGGCATTACAATCAAATATTTTACTCCACACATTCAAACTTTTAGTACTGGCTTTAGGTACTGGCCAGTCAAACTGGCTTGCGAATTTTCGAGCCAGTAAAACGAGCAAGTAAAACGGGCAAGTAATTTGATAATGACAGGTTTTGCCAAATTACCATATATCAAAATGAAAAAAATTAAATTCGAAAATTTTCTTTTTTTTTGTTGGCGACATCTTCAAAATTCAAAATTGGATGTTTCAAGTAAGAAATCGTTCAAATGAAAACAAAAAAATTTGAACTTGCCAGCAAGTTGACTACCAAGTTTTTTGCCGCCTGCGTCACACACCAAGTACACCGATAGAGATTTGACAAATAATATATGTACCTACACTACTTGCTGGCCAGAACTTGCTCGTGTGTGCCGCAGGGTTACGTATGCGAAAATGTTCGCATGGTCCCGCTTTATAAACTACAAAATACAAACGTCACGTAAGAGCCTATGTAATTTTGCATTTGGTGTATACAAACATTATGCATCTTTTCTAAGCATAATTTCCGTTTTTCCGTTTACTAATTGAAAACAAGGACTACCAACTTTTATAGAAAAATATTAAGGCTGTGTGCGAATTGAGTTAAAAAGAGGTTAAAACTTGACATTTGGTTAAATTTTGACATTTCGCATTGAATAAAATGTGTTAAAAAACTAGGCCGTGTCCGAATTGGGTTAAAAGTGGTTAAAACTGTGACGTTTGGTTAAATTTTGACATTTCGCATTGAATGAAATGTGTTAAAAATTAGACTAGCTGTGGAGCAGGTTTAAAATATGACCAGTAGTGGTTAAAAATTCATCCATTTTTAACCACAATTCATCGAATTCGGATACGGCCTTAGACTAGTTAGATTAGAGGTTAAAATATGACAGCAGTGGTTAAAAATTCATTTTTTTTTTTTTTTTTTACATTATTGTTTTATTGAACCAAAAATATATATACAATGTTACTTATGCCTAAAATTATTTAACACTTAACATTACAGGTAATTTGGCACAAAATCGGCCTAAAAATCTACAATGACTTAATTTAGAATATTAATATACTTAATTATACTTGGCTTAAAATGTATTCCGTGGCGTGGTTCATCTCAGGTTGTTCAGTCCTGGTTGTCCTACTGTTGGTTGGTTTTGGATTGGGTTGCGGCATCTAGCCGCGTTGATATGCTGACTCCAGGCCAGCATAAAAGGAAACTGCATCAGCGTTGTCCGTTGTCAATTGCTCGGGGATATCCATGGCACTCAGGTACCTTGGTTCGGGATGTCGTTCTTCGTTGGTCATCCTTCTCATCAGCGGATTGGGGTGGTTGGTGATACTTGAAATCATCTTTCTAGCTGCGTCAACAAGAAATATGTCCAGTGGCTTGATCCGGGCTTCCTCGTAGAGCCGCTTGTTGCTGTGGTACTTGCGCCTTTGCCTATCAAATTGTAGTCCAGTGCAAATCCTTAGCAGCTTCCTTTCAAATAAAAGAAGTTTCTGCATCGCTGTTGGTTAAAAAAATTCATCCAATTCGCACACGGCCACACTCCGCTCAGAAATTGATGAATATCAGCCTAATATATCGTTGTGTTCACCGAGGTTTTGTCTAGATCCGAACAGCAGAGGACAGCACAGCTTCGTGAGAAGCGTCAGATCAAGTTAGAACAGTCAGTTAAACGTCAGTCATAAAAAAAAACAAAACAAATTGCAAGTGGTGTGAATTTTTCAATTCTCATTTATATTTTTTTCATTTTTTGTGTTTTTACTGCGAAAAATACTATTTAAAATTATTGAAATGGAAAAGCAAGCACATCCAAATCGTTTTGATAGACAAAAAACATGATAACTTCGATTTTGACATTTCTCACGAGTCTGTTCTACTCAAAAGCAAGAACAGAAAGTCCTGTTTAAACTGTTCTAGGTTTGAATAATGAACAGGAAAGTAGAACAGTTCAGCACAGAAAAAACCTCAATGAACAGCAAAAAGCTGTACTGTCTGTCAGCGTCAGGGAACACAGCTTATAATTTCCAACAATTTGCTTACGACTTAAAATATTCTGTGACAGTATGTTAAAATTTCCCTTCAAAACAACTGTCAACGTAACGTCCATCCATCACAAAAATGACTCAAACCTTTCGCGTTTTACGTTACAGCAAAAAGAAAACATTTTTCGCTGGAATAGGAATTTTGTGTTGATTACTTTTTCTCGCAGCGAAAAGAAATAGACAAAACTAATTTTTACCTCTCTCACAATTAACTATGCAAATTATCTAAAAGAAATAAAAACAAAACCACTTAACAATCACTTTGAAAATGTGAATATCTGATGTGTGGGAAAAAATTGAACAAATTTGTGCAATTGCAATCGGGTGCTCAAAACAAATTTAATCGAAGAAAAAATCAACAATGGCTTACATAAATGTCGCAGAATGGACGCCTGATCAAGTGACAGATTGGCTTAAAGGTATAATTCTCAGGAGTGGAAATCTTATTTTTGCTTGAACAATTTTATTAAATTTCGAATGAGATTCGCTTGTAACATTGGCCCACTGGACAATGGCTTGGGATTGAGATTAGGATTGCGATGCGGAGTCGTATCGGGTCTCATCATTTTCATTATCTCTTCGGGTTTTGTTCGACCAAAGTTTGCAGCTATCCCATTCATGTGACCCACCCCAACTACACCAACAACATTGGTTTTGTTTCTGTGTCCACCATCACCAGCACCCAATTTTGTGGCCAGCATCAAATTATGCGCCAGTATTTGATCACGTTCGGTTACGAACGCTCGATAAACAGATGGAAAATGTATTCGCAAATCGCGCAGATAATCAGTGTCGCGATTTTTATATGACTCCACATCGACATGGGTCAACGGTCGGGTCGGTTTCTCATTAAAAATATTCGAAAGTCGAAGCTTATCAGTCCAACTGAGGGGTTTTAATGCTCGTTGCATTGTTATGTCGATGGGTCGGTCGCCAAGAAGAACCTTGCAATTCTTGAGCATCTTGCATTCCATTACTGCTCTACGGCACTCGCCACCTGGTGCTATTCCGAGTTGCTTTGTTATTCTGGCATTTGTTCGAAGGAACGAAATGTAAAACATTCCACTTATCAGGCCCTTGTGTTTGATTATTTGGATTATCTTTGATGCATTCAGAGTAGACGCCTCTCGCAGCAGTGTTTCTTCGTCAACTTCTAGAATATGCTTCCTCAAAAGACACAGTTCCAACATCACCACAGAGGGTTTTGTATTTCTTATCACAGTTGCAACATCGAATTGAGACTTGATACTGAAGTGAACAGTTCCGACAACAAAAACTTTGTGGCCTTCTGGAGTCCTTAGAAGATCTACTGTTTTTGGGAGATTTTTTTCAAACTCTGATTGATTTTGATAAATTTTAATTGTATGATCGAATGGGTCATAAAAATTGCTTGAATCCATGACTTAAAATTTTGATTAATTATTTTTTTTTGATTTTATTTTTCAGGACTCGATGATTCTATGTACAACTATGTCTACTCATTCACAAACAACGAAGTTGGCGGCCAGCAATTGCTCAACATTCGACCTTACGAATTGGAACAATTGGGAATGGTTTCAATTGGCCATCAAGAAATTGTGCTGGAAGCTGTCGAGAATCTGAGGAATTTCGTAAGTTTCACTGACAATTTTTTGTTTTTTTTTTTGGTAATGATGAGGCTAATGAAAATGAGACAATCAATTCAAGGAGTTTTTTCTGTTTGGGGTGTGGTGTTGACGTCATCCCCAACCGTATGATCTCATAATTCTCTGCATTTTCATGTCGTTTTTTGAGTTCATGTCTGTGCCAAGGTTGCTTAAGACGTCTTCATCGCCGTTACCAAGTCCACAAACATTTAGAATTCGCATGCCACCGTATTGCCTTATAGAGTTTTCGATCCCCGGGGTGTCTAGGCATTGCTCTGTCTAGGAAATCTCAATTGACGCTAAAGTATTCATCCTTCTTACTTCTTCACTGTACTTAGTCCGTTAAAACTGATAAAGCGGTAGTAGATTTCCACAACGAGAGCAACTCCATACAACCCAATCGTGTACTTTCCTACTTTGCATTCATTTAAATAAAACCTAAGCCAAAGTCCAAGCATTGTAACTGCTTATCTTTGGTTTCCACACCCTAAAAGAGAATGTTTTGAACTATCGCAGGCGGAAATAAAATGGAAATGCACTGATAGCATGAACTGCAAGTTGTAACTACAAGCAAAGTCGAATTTCCGAGTTCACAAACTAGTTGTTTACAGAAAGGTGTCTGGTCGCACACATTTGAAATTAACATTCTTTGACTGGTGAATCAAAAACGATAGAAATGGTTGGTCGCCTTAAATTCATTACATCTTTTTCAACGTTTATTTTTCTTTCTGTTCTTTAGTGTTTTTTCGTAATTTTTCTATTTTATCTTGCAGCATTACAATTTAGACAAGGAAAATCTGCAGTTTTTAGCGCTGCATATGGCAACGGCTGCGCGAAACCTTTACCGGCAATTGGCAACACACTGTGATAACTCCAAGATAGAAACTCAAATTCTAAACGATATTACAAGGACAATAGCAACAATCAAACCCATCATAAGCTGGCTTGATCGAGCCCCATTCCATGGGCAATTGCAGTTCAATGAAATACGCAAGAATATGCTCCGACTTGGCCTGGAAATGGCGACGAGCGCCCAGCGCGATCGTTTCGTTGAGAATCCAGCCGAACAGATCAAAACAACTGCCGAAACACTGGCCAAACTAGGTGACTACATAATTCAGGACATCACCGATCCGATGCTTCTGCAACCAGCGTCGCTGAGTTTGGTCACACTGAAGAAACGTGAATCCGAACTGGGTTTCAACATCGAACCAAGCTACCATGGCGTGCATAAAGTCATCGAGATCAAGTACAATTCGCCGGCTCATAATTCGGGCAAGATCGAAGACGGCGACGAAATTGTACAGATAAACTATCAAACGGTTGTGGGTTGGCAGTATAAGACGGTCATAATGCAGTTGAGGGAATCCCTGCCGGACGTTTTGTTGACACTGAAGAAACGCCCCAAACACACCAAGATCTATGGACAAATCTATATGCAGCCGTATAGACTGCCAAGTAAAAAGCGTGCAATGGGCACCCGTTGGGGCGAAAATCTACCAAGTCCACGAGCTGGATTTCTGGCAGTGCCTGAATTCAATCTGCCCTTAAAGATAAGCGAAAAGACTGACCCATCGGACACGGATTCAAGCTGCAGTGATATCCTAACTCCGACCGATTCGAAATCCGTGGAGAAGGAAATTCGTCTGTACTATCCCAAACCTCGAGCGGTTCTCCAACGTAGGAATACAATCTGCGGTGATGAATTGTACTCGTTGAAGAATGTGAGCGGAGCTCCATTGTGGCACGAACGAAAGAATGGTGTCCAAAACGGTGATCCTTCGTCACCAAGTCTGAGAGATAAATCGGTATCATTTGGGTTCGGTCTTGAGATTGCTCCTCGACCGACTACATGCCTTGGAATAACAAATGGCAAACTCATTGGTAGTTTCTCGCAGGATCTGAAACTTGGTGTGAATTCCGGAGATTCAAAGAAACCACCAGGCGAGGAGAAATCAAAGCCGGGTGTGTGTAAAGTAGTCCGTTTCGATGCCAATATGAAGTACGAGGACTACCCCGTGGACCAAAAATACACGTGCAATGTAGAGAATACCATTCTGGAGACATTCGAGCCGATCCCATTTGTCGACGAAGAAGATGCTTCGCCAACAATAAGTGTCGTCGAAATACCTCCATCCGAGGTGAGTCCAAGCGAAAGTAAAGAAGATCTTACTCCGACGCCAACACCAATCCCAACACCTATCCCAAGTCCCAATCTACCACCCTTGATCATGAAGGAACCCCTTGTACAGGCCATCAATCATGTGACAATCGCTCGAAGGGGCAGACTGGACAAGAGTCACAGTACTCCAGCGTATGATAATTCAGGTGAAGAGTCTGACACTCCACCGGCCATCGAACCGAGAAAGGAATTTATTCTAACAACACCGCCGGCACCGCCTCCACGGCCGAAGAAACCCAACGAAGCGGCGCCGGTGGTTGTGCCGCCACCTCCACCGAAACCAGCCAGTCTCATGCCTCCAGAAAAGCTGAATATACCTCCGAAGGCAATGGTCGAATCGGTTGTGGTAATTCCGCCTTCTCCGATTGCCGAAGAATCAGAACTCCACACACCCACCAAAACGAAAACGTTGACTCTAAAAAAGAAGAACAGTCTGATTGCGAAGCGAAGGAAGATCAGTCTCAAGGTTCTCGGAACGGGCGACATTCAGGGGCATTTGTATCGCCGGACGAAAGACAAACGTGGTGTCACCTTCTGGGCTAAGTTGTATTTTGTCCTCATGGACACTAATCTATACGGATATCGAACAAAAGAGTCCCCGAAGGCCAACTGCTTTGTCTATCTTCCAGGATTCACTGTTTCTCTCGCTAAAGTAAGTAACATCACTGATTTCTGGTGAATTTTCCTTAAAGCTGCTTGTTTTAATTGTATTTCTAGGAAGTTCATTCGAAACCATATGCCTTCAAGGTTTATCATCCCTCGAAGACCTTCTATTTTGCCGCCGAATCCTTAGAAGCCCTCAACCAGTGGATGGATTTCATTAGCCAAGCCACCTTACAGCAACAAAAACTCAACATTCACTCTTCCTCTTCCTCATTGTTAGACTCAACAGAGCTTTATTCCGAGACTGAAAGTTCTGGCGATGAAAGTGATTCGTTGCAAAAAAGCTTCTGCAGCACACCATCACCGCAGGCAATTGGTAACAAAGATTCGCTAGTTTCAAAAAACTTCCAGCACCAGACACCAACAACAAGCGTTAAGCACGACAATCTGCTCGGCTCTATCAGGAAATTCACGAAAAGCTCGCTGCCTTTCAAAAGCAGCAGTAGCAGTGGCGACAAGAAGCCATCGAGTGACATTCCCGTACCAACTGAACAATATCGCAGCTATCGCAAGGTGCCTGGTGGAAGTTTCGGAATACAAATCGGAGCCAATACCCCCGGCTATACGGATCCCAATAACTTGCATCCGTTTCAAAATAGTCAAAACAATAACAACAACAACTCCTCTCCAGAACATTCAACTCCTCATTCCCAGCCACAGGTGCAACAACCACCACCACCCAGTTTACCAACTAAAGTCACCCTCTCGGCCAGTCGAAGTTCGGTCAGCGAAAGTAGCGTTCGCCCATCACCATCACACCATGAAATCCGACATATAGACCATCATCAGGACAGTCCGCCTAGCCTAATAGCCAAAAGCTATTCCATCGAAACCGGTAGCGGTGCAAGTAAAATGGTAAAAAAGACATTCCCTTACAACTATATCCACGCGTCCAATCCCAATTTAGTCGAATTCGACTTTCAAACATCGAAAACATTGGACTACTCCCTGCCGAAAATCAATCCAGGCAATTCATGGGACGCCCCACATAACCTGCAAGTTTTCCTCACCCTCAAAGACCTCATGCTGCAGAAACAGAAAGAGGAAGCCCAAGAGATGTACAACAATCGTGTGCTACTGGGAGTCGAAAAACAAGATGACCGCAATGGCAAACTTGCCAAACACAAAGGCAAGCAAGGTGCGGACAATCAACAGTCTGGCGAGTCGAGCGGTAAACTTTCAAAAATCCAGAGTCGCAGCCTACCCAAGACACCCGACTACGAGATGAGTTTCAAGCCCGACGACGAAGATATCAAACGAACTCGCACCAAAGAAGGCCTCAAACTGCGTGATTTCGGCTACGAATTGATTTCAGGCGATGAACCAATTTGTGATAATAATCGTGCCAGTCGAACACCTTCGGATCTAATGCGTGACCAAGAACTTCGACTGCAAAAGCTCCAACAAATGCAAAACGCAGCTGTCAAAGCGAAGAAACAACACTCCAGCACAAGCGAGAGTAGTGATAATAATCATAATAAACCAACGACCAATCATCATCGTGGCGGTAGTAGTGGTGGAAGCTTTAAAAAGACAAAAGGCAAACTCGAAGCGTTTAAGACATCAAGTGAGCGGTTATTTCAGTTCAAGCATTCGTCGTTTTCGTCTTCGTCATCGAATAGTGAACCCAAAAGTGGATTGACAACGTCGATGACATTGCCTTTGAATAAGAAATCGTCTCATATTTATAATAGTCAGGGTAAAGTGGATCAGGGCTCGTCGTCGGCCTCATCGAACTCGAGCAGTGGCATCAAGAAGAGTCACACCTATAATAATGAGTTTAAAGACAAGAAGTATGATGCTCCGCGAAGAATTCCGCACCCATGCCGATTCTGTCGAAATTGAGTTTCTCGTCGAACAAAACGGCCAAGGAGCGCAAATTGCTCGGCTCGCCGAGGCTGCATCGGGCCATATTTGGAGGACGCAATGCAACTGGAAGCAATAACTCGTCCATCGACTATGATAACGAGATATTTTCGCCAGTGGAATTTAGCAATAAGGTAAGGATTTGTTAGGTGATATTCTCTTCAAGCCTTCTTTTAATACTGTTTTGTTTTTCGTCAGCCATATCAAGGGCCATCGACTTCAATTGACCACGCAACAGCTGCTCCCTTGCCGCCACTTATTCTGCCAGAAAAGCCAATGGCTTCTACTTCGGCGGTACTGGTATCTCCCGAATACCCCAATATGGAGTGTCCTCCGGTCTTCGAACCAGAGACGTATTCCCTTAGCGATCCAAATGCTAGTTTGACTCTCCTGAGGAGACGCAACAATGCTGAAGAGCCCTAAACCCTGTTTTCGAGTTCTGTTTTGAGTCTTCATAATTGTTTTTCTGTGCTAACCAGAAAATTTAAAAGAGTCACGAAAGGCCGAATGACTCCGTCACTGCAAATATGAGAACCGAGATGGACCTCATTGTAGAGCAAAAGCAAATATATATTTTTTCAATCCATAAACAAATAGTAGACGAGGAAGGGAACAGAAAAGAGCAAGCAACTGAAAAAAAAAATGAACAAACAATTGAAACATATCCGAGGGGTGCTCAATAAAGACTGAGAGTGACGTCATAAAACTTTTATTATACAAAATTTTTCATCGGCGGACTAATCGCGTTCAAGATACTCTCCATTCAAAGCTATACACCAGTTCATGCGCCTCTGCCATTCTTCGAAGACATGTTCAAAGCCATTTGAAGATAGGCGCTTTAAAATCGCCTCTAAAGCTTTTACAGCTAGCTGCAGCGGATGGAAAACGCCTCCCTTTGAGGTCCTTTTTGGCTGTGGGGTACAAGAAGAAGTCGTTTGGAGCCAGGTCGGGTGCGGTACCGTTTCGATATTTTTTCTGGTCATGAAGTCTTGAACCTTAACCGCGACGTGTGGCCTGGCGTTGTCTTGGTGCAGTTTCCAATTTCCAACGAGCTCTGAACGCTTCTTAGGGATGTGGTCTTCCATCATTTGCTTTAAAACGGATATGTAGTAGTCGGCATTAACTGTCCGGCCTTCTGGAATCGTGTGAGTGTACACCATACCTGCCGGGACCATCCTTCATACTCCTTGTGCCATCGGAAACACGTGCTTTCACCCATAACACTATTGCCATATGCTTTTTTCAAGTCGACGTAGCCTTCTTTCGCGGTTTTTTTTCTAATAAAACGCAAAACTTTATGGCGTAACGTTGTTCGCGAAATTCAGGCATCGTAAAAGTTTAGAGGCGAAATTTTCCAAGCTTCGCGCGAATCCGCATAAAAGCGAACAAAACACGCTATCCACTTCGACTGAGAATTGGACAGGCTTTCGAATGGCGGCTCGGCGAACCCCAGTTCCCAAACTACAGCGCTACTCTCAGTCTTTATTGAACACCCCTCGTATATCTAATTTTTTTGTGTGGCGTTTTTAATTGGCAATCTGGAATTAAAAAAAAAGTATTCTGAATGCGTTCAAATGGGCAAAAGTGGCAGTTCTGATTCCGAAAAGAAGAGAAATAGCCTTCTGATTTTAAAAGCACAAATGCTTTTCGCCAGATTGCCAATTAAAAACGGCATATCCTTAGTTCTTAAGTAAAATTACAAAAAAAAGAAAAGAAAAAAGTGAAAAGAGGAAACGAAAACATGTAAAATTTCGAAACTACTGTGATCATTAGAGTTGTTCATTGAAAATTTATAAACTTTAAACAAAAACAACTATTTTTTTTGGGTGTGTCCTTTTTTACACAAATTTATATTTTATTTTTTCTCTTTGATGTCGTTTTCAAATTTACGTTTTAGGGATTTTCCTTTCTCTTCAAGCGCTTTTTATGCGAAAATTAGGAAAAATATTTAAGTGCACACGCATTTGTCTTGTTTCTTATTCTTTCTTAGTGCCTTTTGTTTTTCTTTTTATCGAAAAATATTTAAACAAATTTATTAAAGTAGAAAGACAAGTAGTGAACATACGTCATATGAGTAGATATTTGCGTAGAAAAAAATTTACTTTTCGTTGTAAATTTCGTTTTTTTTCGTTTCGTACGCAACACAATATTATTATACCACTTTATATTTAGTAGTGATTCTGTTAGTCTTAAAATGATGATATTATTATTAAACAAATATTTAATATTAAACATAAACAATCAAAATAATTAAAATTAACAACAATTTTAAGCATACAACACAACAAAAAATATTACTGTTAAACAAAAATGTAATCTGTTTAAAGACATATTTAACGAATAATTAAAAAGAAAATTTATATTATTATAATAAACAAAAGAAAACATGTAGTCTTCCGTAATACACCAAATTAAAAAAGAAGAAACTTAAATAATTCTAGGCATTTTGGCTTGACGAGAGGGGAAGAAAGACAGGAAGACAGGTTCTACGAGCTCCTCGACAAGACCTATGAGCAATTCCCTAGCTATGACATTAAAATCGTCCTTGGAGATTTTAATGCTAAGCTGGGTAGAGAAGAAATCTTTGGTGGAATAATCGAACGACATAGCCTACACGACACCACCTCCGATAACGGATTTAGGCTAATCGACTTCGCTGCGGGGCGAGACGTAATGGTAGTAAGTACGCGTTTCCCACATTTCGATATCCACAAGGGAACATGGAAATCCCCTGACCAATCAACCGTCAACCAGATTGATCACATTGCGATCGACGCACAACACTTCTCTAGCATGCAAGATGTCCGCACATTCTGAAGTGCCAACATCGACTCGGACCACTACCTTGCTGTAGCCCAGGTACGAATGCGGATATCCCGATCAAGGCCAACACGCGAAAATGCTAGGAGGAAATTCGACGTAAGACGACTACAATCGCGAGAGATTGCTAGATCCTTTTTCGATCGTGTCTCCGAAAATCTCCTCAGAAGTCCTTTGCTGCCAGCACAAAATATAGAGAACCAGTGGCAACACTGCCAAGCAGCCATCAGAGATGCCGCCTCTGAAGTGCTAGGTTTTACACGGCCACCACAACGATACCCCTGGTTTGACGATGAGTGCCGGCGAGCATATGTAGCTAAACAAGAGGCATACATACAAAGCGGCGCTGCAAAGAAGGACAAGAGCAGTTCGTGAGCTCTACGAGCAGAAAAGGAGACAGGAGCATAAACTTCTCAGAAAGAAAAAAAAGAACACGAGAGGCGTGCGATCAAGAGATACAGGGATGTCACAACAGGAACGAGGTTCGAAAGTACTACAAAAAGGTGAAACGAGCCTCCAGGGCTTATACACCCTGAACTGAAGCCTGTAGAGACCACCATGGGAACATCGTAGTGAAACCGCAGCCAGTGCTGAGGATATGGAATGACCACTTTTTCAAGCTGTATAATGGCGATGACGAGCAAAACTCCGTCAGTAATACAGAACCATTCAATTTGGGTGCGGAAGGCCAACAATTCCACCCAACCGACCTTGACGAAGTGAAGATAGCGATGTCTAAACTTAAGTCGAACAAAGCCGCTGGGGCAGACGGCCTAGCCGGCGAACTGTACAAAACAGCTGGAGATGATTTGGTTCGGAGCATGCACCAGCTCATCTGCAAAATTTCGTCGGAGGTAAGCTTTCCAGATGAATGAAACCTCAGCATCGTATGCCCGATCCTCAAAAAAGGAGATCCCCTGAACTGCACCAACTCCAAAAGTATAAGTCTCCTTAACATCGCCTATAAGATATTGTCTGCCGTGCTGTGTGGACGTTTGAAGTCCTTCGTCAACAACCTGATAGGTCGTTATCAGTGTGGCTTCAGACCCGGAAACTCCACCATCGATCAAATCGCTACGGCAGATCTTGGAGAAGACCCAGGAACTTCAATCGATACCTACCACCTTTTCATCGATTTCAAGGCCGCGTATGACAGCGTCTATAGAGACCAATTATATAGAGCAATGTCTAGTTTTGGCAATGGAAAACTCACGCTGTTCCATCATGGTCGCAAAAAACCTAACGGACGCTTTTGATGTCAAAAAAGGTTTTAGACAAGGTGATGCGTTGTCATGCGATTTCTTCAACATCATTCTTGAAAAGATTTTGCAAAGCTCCAACGTCAACACCAGAGGCACAATCTTTCAAAAGTCCATCCAGCTACTAGGATACGCAGACGATATTGCATAATTGGAAGAACACAGCGTGATGTCAGTGGAGCGTTTGTGAGTCTTGAGACGGAGGCCAGGAAGATGGGTCTAGCGGTTAACGGGGGCAGGACCAAGTTAATGCTGTCGTCAAGAAAGGACTACCAACATCGACGTCTTGAAGCAAACATCAACATAGACAGATTTAATTTCGACGTAGTTAAGGACTTTGTCTACATGGGATCCACTATCAACTCAGACAACACCAGCGCTGAAATCAAACGAAGAATCACTCTTGCCAATCGCTGCTTCCTTGGACTTAGAAGCAATTGAGTAGTAAAGTCCTCTCCCGAGCATCTAAAGTGACACTCTACAAATACCTCATCATCCCGGTCTTCATGTATGGTGCAGAGACATGGACTATGACAACATCTGATGAAAACGCTTTGGGCTGCTTTGATAGAAAAATTCTTCGAGTGATTTTTGGTCCTGTTTGTGTCAATGGAGAATGGAGACGAAGATTCAACCAAGAACTGTATGAGCTGTACAGCGACACTGACCTAGCCAGAAAAGTTAAGGTCCAACGACTTAAATGGGTGGGTCATGTTAAGCGAAGTTAAAATAATGCTCCGGCTCCCGGAAGGACGTCGCAGAAGAGAAAGACCGCGACTCAAGTGGAGCACACAGGTGGTAGAGGACCTGAACCGGCTTGGAGTGCGAAACTGGAAATGGCTAGCTAGGGACCGAGCTGGCTGGACAAGTTTGCTCGGTGAGGCCTTGGTCCGACCTGGGATGTAGCGCCACCATAAATAAGTAAGTAAGAGGGTAAGAAAAATCAATATATAGGCTTTACATACGGAGACATCTCGTACACAGCAGTTTTCCATCGGGAAACCTTTGTACCGGAGGTTTGGTTTATACTTTTACAATCCATCCGAACTAAAAAACGTTTAGAAGCCCAGCATCGGGCTTGTAAGGTAATTTTAAATTGCCATGCGGATTGTCCAAAAGGTGTTAACGCAGTTGGTCATAGAATTCAAAATATGACTACCTGTTGTCTTCAGTAAATGCATTGCAAAGCAAAGTTAAGAGTTGAAGGTCTGACGAAACCCAAACTGCCCAGATTCCTTCAATCAACAATAATTTGCCAACATTTTGTATTGAAAATTATTTTCATTTATTTTATATTTAGAAAAATTAAGAATACCACAAGCAGCAAATGGAAATTTGAAATTTTCTTTGTGAAATAAAAATGGAAATAAAAAAACTCCTCAGCCAAATAAACCACTTAAACATGAGACAAAACGACTCTAGAAACACTTCTAGGCAAGTTTAGTTATGATTTGTTCCACTTCTTCTCTTTTGTACATGCGGAATAGAGCATCTGGCGTCATGGTCATTACTTCAACGTTTGTCGAATTGAGTTTCTCTTCCATAACTTGCTTCAGAGTAGTTAGAGCCAATTCAATAGCTTCATTAAGATTCATCTCTTTTGTGTAGTTATCCTGAAGATTTTGTTGAGCTCCTTCACTACCAGAGCCGATGGCTTTGGCTCCATATCGGATATAGGTTCCAGTTGGATCCATGTGCCATAACTGGGGTTTGCCGTCTTCGATGCCAGCAAACAGAATAGCCACACCAAAGGGACGACTCATGGCAGAGCCACCGTCGCCACTGTCGCCGAATTGAATGGCCAGTGTGGACACAGCCTGAGCACAAGACTCAATACTCATGCGTTCGTTGTAAACAAACCAATGGTTCTGGCATTCAACGCGAGCCCTATCGATCAGAGTTCTTGCATCGGCCATCAGTCCGGAAGTGGCGCATCCGATATGCTTGTCGACCTCGGAGATCTTTTCCACTGTTCCTGGTTCCATCAGTGGTGAGGTGATGCGTTTTTCCACAGCCAGAACAACTCCTACAAATAATAAAAATTAAGGAGTAATTTTAATCGGTTTCGGCAGAACTAATCTACTCTTACCTTCTGGTGTACAAATACCGATTGCCGTGGATCCCAATTTGATTGCTTCGATTGCATATTCAACCTGGAATAGGCGACCTTCTGGCGAGAAGGTATTCACTCCTCTATCGTATTCGGACCGGGTGAGAAACATCTTTCTGTCGAGAATCACAAAGGAATTGAATATATAAAAAAAAATTGAGGTTAGTGTAAATGATTTTGCAAAATGTTTTCTCTGGCTCCGCTAGTTAAACTTTTGTTATTATTTGTACAAAGATGGACTAAATAGTCATTTATATTTGCCTTACATTGATTTTAAATGAATATGATGTCTTTTTTTTTGTTCAAATATAAATTGCTGCAATTTTGCTCAGGAAAATGACAAAACACTTTTTGATTTGGCTGGCTTGTTGGTTTTTATGCCGACAGGCGACAGCTGTCAAAAATTTGGCAGTCATTTGTGAACAGTTTAACCAACAGTGAGGTACAAAAAAAAGGGTGATTCAGGTTTTTTTTTTAAATACAGCGGTTTTCTAATATCATATTGCAAGCCGAAAATATTGACATCCTTTAAACAAGGTGTGTTTGGAATTCCAATAAAATTAAAATAATCTTTAACGGAGACAATCAGCGAGACAATCATTAAGAAGTCTCATGTCAACAAAGTTGTTTAATGGTGTTTCTAATTGGCAATTTGCAATTTCAAAAAAGCATTCTGAATGTTTTCAATCTGTACAAAAGTGACAGGTCCTGCAAAGAAGAGAATGTCTCTTCTGATTTGTGTAGCTTCCAGACTGACATAACAACACATAAGTCATTGAATTTACAAATGGATAAAAATGTCACTGTTCTCCTTGTGGGATTTTACATTCAACCACCTCGAATCGCTTCTTTAATTCAATTCTTTTTGGGTTCATTGTAATTTGTAAAAGCAGAAGTAGCAATCTCTTTTTTGAATGTGTGTGTAAAAGTTATTATTACATATTTTTCAATTTAAAATGTGTACTACCTTTAATTTATACAAATTACGTAAATTTATTTTCACCAAAATAATTTTTTAAATAAATATTGCAACTCCAATAGGGCTCTTTGCCTTTTGACATTTTATCGGCCGTGGAGGGCAAACTATGCGTGAATTGCATACAATTTGAATAATTTTTTTTTTTTAATTTTTCTTAATAATTGATAAATTAAAAAAGAAGGATTTTGGACAACAAAAACCAAAAACAAAGCACTAAGGAGGCATTTTTTTTTGTACATTTTAACACAAACAACGAACAAAGAAGATAAAATAGTAAACTTTTAACTTTAATAAATGATAAATTCTGTTTTATATCTCTTGATTATTGAATTTCGACCTAAGTGAAGTTGTTTGCCCTCTGAGACGACAAGACGTCATCTCGTTTGACGTTTCCCGCCGGTACTCTATAGTGACAAATATCGAACTGTCAGAAATGTCAAACTCGTAGCACTGTGAAAATTCGAGTGAGAAATGTGTAAATGGGCAGGTTCAGCTGCGTAAGGCACTTGAAGTTAAGGCAAAATGCGTGTACCTGATTGGTCAGGTGTCAAAAAAAATCTTTCCATTTTAATCAGTTTCATTGGAAAGCAGACTGGAAAATAAGGCAAAAATATTTGCCTTAACATCAAGTAACAGCTGTTTGTTTGCTTGTGACAAACAAAAAAATTCACATCGCAGGTGAACTTTATTCGGTGAATACGCTTCGATTTTAATTAATTTAAAGTTTTTATAAAAAATTAAGTTTGATATTTCTCAAAATGGCCAAATGTATGAGTTTGAAGACTTCGAAGAGATTTTCAAACGCATTTCGGAAGGAAAAAATTTTCAAATTGTAGAACACACATTAAAGTGAACTTAAGATATTTATGGATTGCTTAATTTTATTTTGCAGATGCGAATTTCGCAGAAATTATATTTCCAATGCAAGCGTTGCGAACGAGTTCCTGAATATTTATTTTCTAGGCTTGGCACTTTTCGTTTTTAATTCACAATAAAATTTCGAAGTGAGTTTCAGAATTTGACACAAATGACATTTTAAACGTCTTATGTTAAATAAGCGTTCAGGGAAACTGACTGGCCTTACCTTCAAGTGCCTTACGCTGCTGAACCTGCCCAATCTGTCTCCAAAAAGAGATTTTAGACTTGAGAGAAATCAATTATTCTGTTTTAGATTACTTGACTACTTGAAGTTTGTTGTGAATAATTTTTCCAATTGAAATTCAGTTGCATTAATCATTGGTTTAACATAAACAATTGTCAGCAAACTGTTTTAATTATTCAAGTAGGACTTAACGACTTAAGTAACGATTCAGGAAATAGGCTTAAGAGCTCACAATTATATTCGTTCAGCCAACAACATCCACATTAAGTAACCATTTCCGTGAACCTTTTATTCTACGCTACAAAGCTCCTGACGAAGCCATAAAATTAAATCTATACAACTCAAGCTAAATTTTCTGGCATATCTTACTATCATTAAAATAACATGTTTCAAAATCTCCACTCTGAATAATTGCCACAAAGGCAACCATCGACAAAGCTCTAAAGATAAGAATCTGTGCTGCCATCGCGTCTTTTAATACAACTTTGGCCAATTTCCCAGTTACCAACCAATCATCAATGATTATTTCTCTTATAAACTTTCTTTAAAATGCACTCCACGTTGGTGATATTACCGCACAACTTGACCAGGCATTAACGTCATCATGCAAAAGATATTTTTGTTCCAAATCGCCTTGTATTCGATCAAACAAACGACAGGTAACATACAAATAGGCCAAGCAAGCTATGTCTAGCGAGTGGGAACGAAGTGTGAGCGTCTCAACCACTTTCGATCGCCAAGCGGCAGCAAACAATGTAACTGAATGCAAAATTAATCCTTTCCCCTGTCATGTCTCCTTCATAAAAAAGAATCGGGTTAAATTCATGTTCATACTAATAGTACAAACAACCATAACAAAAGACACTAGGCACAATGTATAATTTCCTCGATAACATGTGGCGAGAATTGCCATAACTAGAGGTACAGAAAGTCCAGCACAAAATCATGCCAGACCACGCATTAATGAGTGCACAGCTCACTCAAGCGCCTACAATCACAACGAACGACCGACGCGACGGTCTAATTTCATTTTCAGTCGAGTTTGATCTCGTAATTCACATAGATGGTATAAAAATGGTTTAAACGTCATTCGCTGACATAACTATATTCGCCAGCGGCAAAAATGCACCTGTCTGACGTCTGAGAGAGACGGTGACGTTTAGAGTTCTTCAAAATCGCCATCTCAATTAAATAAGAAAAAAAAAAAAATCATGATGAAACCTTTAAGTTCGACAGCTACCAGCTTGGACGTGTGACGTGATGAGCGTTCGCAATTTGTACTCGACTTTGTTTGTCGTCTTTTTAAGCGTTGATTAATCGAACCTAATTAATTGACTTATTTGTGTGTTATTTTTAGTTTGTCTCATTATTTTGCTTCTCTTGGACATCCATATTAGTTTTCAAGGTTTCACATAATTTTGATTGGTTTGTTGACCTTGATTGTTGGGTTTGTTGGGGGAATTATGAGTTTTTTTTTTTTGGCAAATCTCTTTTGGGTTTGATTAATGTCGATCTTGATAATAATTTGAAATTGTACCCAAATTCATGCAAGTTGATTTTTGATGCTTGAAGAAGATTAAACAGTTGAGAAATAGAGACATTTTATTTAACAATTTGGGGTTTCAAGTTAGTAACTTATGATGATAGTTGCAATTGACCCCAACTTTCTTATTTTTGCTCATTGAGCACATTTTTTAAAGGTTTTTTTTTTTAAACTCCAATAGGAATATCATTAAGATTTTATCTTAGTCTTAAACCGTTCTGCAACACATAAATCGGCAAATACCAGTGTGGCTTTAGGCCAGGCAGAACAACGATTGACCAAATATTCACACTGAGGCAGATCCTGGAAAAACCAACGATTTTCAAGTCGAAACCCACAATCTTTTCATCGACTTTAAAGCTGCTGGCGATGTCTGAGTTCAGGATCCTAAAAAAACTGATCCAGCTGTGCCGCATGACGCTCAACAATACGCAGTGCAATGTGCAAATGGGTAACAGCTCATCCGAGTTATTCCAAACATGCGTAGGGCTTAGACAAGGAGATGCGTTGTCATGTGACTTCTTCAACATAGTCCTGGACCAGATAGTGCGCAAGGCAGGTGTGTGAGCACGGAAACACCACCCAGCTCCTCTAGGCTATACGGACGACATAGACATCATCGGTCGATCCAAGAGAGCTGTGCTTTAGGCCTTCACAGCGATTGAAGAACAGGCAAAACTCGTTAGTCTTGAAGTGAATGAGGACAAAACAAAGTATACATGCTATCAACAAACAAAGCAACATCTGTCCATCGCCTAGGACAAAACGTCACTGTTGGTAGCAGCAATATCGAAGTAGTTAAGGAGTTCACCTGCCCGTTCACCAAAAACGAGATCTTAGTGGAGATCCGAAGAAGAATTACCCTAGCAAACCGCTGCTGCTTCGGTTTGGCAAAACAACTAGGTTCAAAACTCCTCACTCGAAAGACAAAGTGTCTGCTATAAAAAATTTTGAATTTATCAGTCCTACTCTACGGCGCTGAGTGCTGGACGGTAAGTGAAAAAGGTGATGATACTGGGCACTTTCGAAAGAAAAATTCTTCGACGGATCTTCGGTCCCGTACGCGACGATGGCGAATGGAAAAGAAGGTTCAACCGAGAACTGCATGAGCTGTACCAAGATGTGGATGTTATCCAGAAGGCCAAGAAAAGACGACTATATTAGGCTCGGCCACATCGAGCGAATTGACGACTACGCTCCAGCCAAGAAAGTCTTCTCATCTCAAGGAAGACCGAACATACGATACAAGGACCAAGTGCCTACGGATGCCAGAGCGCTTGGTTTCGGCGACTGGAGAGTGCATGCGAGGGACCGTTCACGATGGATGGCTGCAGTATCTCAGGCTGAGATCCTTCAGTGATTTTGAACAGACTTCATCAAACAAAAGAGCTGAGAACCAAACTTTATTTTCATCAAACTTCGAAAAAAGCTTATTTTGAAGGGATGCACTAAACAATACGTTAAAATTGCAAACGTTTTTCATACTTAACTATTTTATATAAGATGGAATGGAGATCACAAATTGCTAGGAATGTAAAAAAGGTAAAAATGGTAAAATGCTTCAACATATTGATTTATTGCATTAATTCCAATTAAACAATTAAAACACTTGCCACTTCATCGTACAGTTCGATCAGAAAGTAAAACAAATTAACAACATTTCGTCAGGCTTTCAGTCGATCACATTCCCGTTGCAAGCTGCGGAAGTATCTCATAATCACATACCACTCTTTACTAACCACCGTTTTGGCATCAGGTGAGATTATCACATCTGTGTCCATGTAATCTATTTCACGTTCGAATAATAAGACCTAAAAAAGCGAAATTAAAAACCTCGAAACAATTTGAAACATCGACCATCAACTAGACTCTGCGCACTCAATCTAGCCACAACAAAGCCTAATCTTTAACTACAGGTACACGTTTATAGATATGGCTTTTGTTTAAGGCTATGGACGCGATAGTTCGGTCTAGTGTAGTTAGGAAGTAGTGCACTATTGCAGACTTGCATTCACTTTTCATCGTCTTTGGTTAGACAAAAAAAAGTGTTACATAGACACACTGGTCTTGCGATATACCTACCTGTCTTGCTAGCAACCGTGTCAGTGGCTCTATCAAGTATTCAATTATTTATGTTTGAATTTCTTGTCTCGGTTTTCCTGAATCACAAACTGACTTTGTCACATCTGCTTCTGGACACATGTGCATGCCATCAAGCTGGACTGAAAGTCCAATTTTGTTGAATACATCAATGCTGACACTTTCAATTGAGAGCACCGACAACTCGTACTTTTAACAACGTGAGCCGCTGTACGATGCAGATCTATTAAACGATGTTGCGTCGTCGATCGTAAACATTTAATTACAACCATTCAATTAATAGCGTCTTAATAGCAAAATAGAGCAGATATAAAGATTGGGTAAGCTCCATTTTTCTTTCGGTTGCAAAACAGCACTTTGAGCTGTTAGAAGCCTGAAGCTGGATCACACAAAATTAAAATTTTTTGTGACTTACGCAACTGATGTGAAAAAAAAAACAATTTTTTAAGAAAATAAAATGCATTCGAATTTTCTCAACCATAATTCTAAAAAAGTGTCAGCCCTGCTTGCAACAAATCATCAGGATCTGCTTTAAAAAGACAAGAGTACCAAATGTCATTCCAAGCTCGCACCAAAGGTTTCCCATCCATTAACAAAGATACCAACAACTTAAGATCTATTTGGAGCAAACGTTTTATTGTTATGAAATTTGATTTTATCGGTTCCGTGTGTGTTGTTTGAAAAGACTGAGGCCGAATATTATGATCGCCGCAAAACTACCACTTCTTCTACTACGCTGCAAAATGCAGAGCCAGTCCAGCCGGCTAGACTTGTACCCGTTTACCGAACTAAAACAAATTGAACAAGTCCTAGCTTTTGGGATGAAGATGAACGAGCACCTCCATGTGAGCTGGTACAAGAAATTGTGGTTTCTTTAGCCAAACGACTTTAAGCCTGCTCTTGGACTGCATTTTGAGCGCAAAGAGTGTGAGTCTTGCGAAAAGTGTGTTGTGTCGGTTGTGTAGCAAGTATGGTAAGGTAATAACAATAAAGCAATGTTGTTGTTTTATTTGAAACCTATAAGAAAAAAAAGTGGCTTAAATGAGCCTTTGTATGAGCCATAACAATCAGGCAACACCACTTGTGCTTCATGCTTTAAAACAATGCAACCCGTTGTATTCAATAAAAAACGAAAATTGTAATTTTTGTAAGAACACCCAACAACAGCTCAATCCTTGCGCAATACTTTCTCCATTATTGCAACGGTGAATGGTCGACATTCGACACACCACGGAAACTCTAGTGATTCACATTGATATCTTGACACGAGTCAAACACCTAAAGCACAAGGGCTGGTTTTTGAATGGAAATACAATTTAAAGAAACTTGGCATCTTCGATGGTATTGTATTTTAGGTCATTTGTGTTGTTGTTGTTAAGCTTCCGTCACTTTGAATCTCAGTAAGTCATTCGTTGACAATAGCGACAGCCAACAGGCACACACACGGTAGACATATTGAAATTTTATGTGAATTTCTTCTGTTGTGAGGCTTCTGGCTTGGGTTGACGTCTGTTAAGCACAATTGACTTTGTAAAAACGTGAAAAAGTGTAAGCTTACCATTAGCGAGTTAAATGTGAGATTTTGGTTTTTTCTTTCGGGGAAGTAAATTTCAATTGAATGAAATGCATCATTGAATTTCATTTTGAACTTAAATTACGAGCTTCCGTAGTATAACCTGAAATTCAGGAATCAGGAACTACTTGGTGGTTAAGCGTGATACTTTGTATTAGTTTCGTGGATAAGGCTTACTAATTAGGATCCATTAAACCTGAATGCAACACAAGACAAGTAGAAAATCCAACGAATTATCATGTTATCGATCGTATAGATAAATATTTAACGATGTCACTTGATTTCGTGCAAGCAACTTGTCCATTGACTTAGTAGCGAGAGATAAGGATTATCGCTTGTTTAAATGTTTTCTTCGAATTGTAGCAACTTGTTTTAATGCAATGGAGGTGTAAATACATGTTGCAAATATGATTTAGTCAACTAATCATATGTTTAGTATTGCCAACGGTAATACACAAAATAAAACTAGCTAACCCCTCGAACTTCGTTTCATGAAATTTATGAATTTATTTCGGTTTGCAGACTGAAGACGTATCATCTTGAGCAAACACAAATTTTATCTGTTAGAAAGTTCCAATCGTATAAAACCAAGATAGTCCGGTCAGCTAGTAATTTATTTGATTGCAATTTTTTGTCTGGAATCGGTAGACTAATAGCCGATGTTTCATTCATTGAAAAAATTTATAAATAACAAACTGGCAGATAAACTTAGCTGAGTATTCATCGGTTGAATAAATAAGAGCGTTATTCGTCAGATAAAGTCTATCTGTCAGTTTAAAAATCTTATATTTCGTTATCTGTCGAATAAACACTATCTGCTTGTTTATCTGACGATTGAAAATTCTGCTCTAAGACAAAGATATTTGTGTTAACTAATTTTATATTGTCAACGACAACCCTGTCATAAAGGAAGGTAGTAAAGAGGAAGGTAGTGGAGTTTGGGTAGTTGGTTCGTTGTCGTTTTGGAAGAAGGTCGATTGTTCCTACTCGTTCCTTTTAAATAAAGTTCATCTAATTTTTAAAGTTTAGTTTCTTGTTTATTTTTATTTGATATCCGGAACATACTGACAGAATCAGAAGTGGGATCCGAAATAGTTCTCCAACAGCAAATCAAAATAGTGTTTTAACTCAATCAGAAATTTCTGCGCAGTGGGGAAAAAATTATTATTTAAGCGCCAAGCTTCTAAAACTGAACGCGGGACAACGAAAGAAACGAACAACGCAAGCAACAACGAAGGAACCGAACAAACGAAAGAGATAGACTCTAGTGACGCCAACGATACGTTAAGGGAGGAAAAAAAACAACAGACAACAAATAAACGCAACAACGTAATAACGAAAACAACGAAAGAGACAACGAAAGTTACAAACGAGTCTCGCTACGGTTGAACTTGGAAAATCAAAAGAAAAAAAAGAAAAAACGATAAGTTAGTCGGTTGGTTTTTTGGTTAGCGAGCATAACGGCTCATGAGGAAAAAAAACGAAAAATGATAAAATTTGAGAGTTTAAAAGTTGCGCAATTAAACTGCTTATTGCAGGCAAAGGATTTACCAAAAACGGGCAATAAATCGCAAAAAGTTGCGAGATTGACGGAAATTTACGGCACCGACGAAGTGGACTCCGAGGAATTAGAGTCTTCTGAGATGGATACGGCCGCATCATGGCAGAAGCAGATGGACGAATTGAAATATTCGATGGCGAGTCTAGCTGAGATGGTAGGTGAGTTGGCCGAAAGTATCAAACAAGGCAGTCCAAGTGGCCCACGACAATCTCCGAATGCAAACAATCAAGGTGGTCATCATCAACCAGCAGCGCCGCCTTCAAGCATGCCACATACAGCCCCAGCAGAATCCACAATATCAACACACGTATCGACACCTTCGCAATTGTGTCTCTCGAACAATACCCGCGATGTGATTGGCGTACTTCCCGATTTCGATCCATTGAAACGCACGTTGTCGTCTCAACAATTCATCGACAAAATCGAAATGCTCAGGGCGTTATACTCTTGGAGTGATGAGACGATACTCTTCGCCGTACAACACAAGCTGAAGGGAATAGCGAAAGACTGGATCGACGCGCTCCCAGTTTTCCAAACCTGGTCGCAATTCACTAGCGCTCTCCTCAGAGATTTTCCTAGTTCCATCAACGTCGCAGACGTTCATCGTGAACTTATGAAGCGCAGACGAAAGCATGGTGAGTCCATTGTCGAGTTTTACTACACGATTCTTACAATTGGCAGGCGAGGAATGTTGGATGACTTGTCGATTGTGTCATATATAATCAATGGCCTAAACGATATCAACGTCTCTAGGACACTGTTAGCAATGAACTTTCAATCGTGCAACGACCTGTTGAAGTCGTTGGAGAGCTTGTCAACGGATTCAGCCATCGCCAGCGGTTCAAGACCAGCAACAGTATACCCATCTGGTGGAGTGACCGAACGAGTTCCCGATGCGATTAAATCTGGCAACGGTCAACGCAATATAAAATGCTTTAATTGTAACGAGATGGGACATATATCATCGAAATGTCCCCAACCTCAAAAGAAAGTACGATGCTCCGCTTGTAATAAAGTTGGTCATGAGGCAAAGAACTGTCGCTCAAGCAAAAATTCAGTCAACCAAGTTGAACAAAACGAGTCAGTGTCGGAATTTATTCCTCCTGTTATGAAAGACGTTATTTTGTCTGGACATAAAATGTCCGCGTTTGTCGACACGGGAAGCGACCACTCATTGATCAATGAGACGACAACACCGCAAGAAATTACTCGCAGGGAGTCGGTCAAACAGTTCAAAGGTTTTGGAGGATCCATCGTCGAATCCAAAGAAGTCATCGACGCTGAGCTGCTGATGGACAACCAAGAACTGCACATACCGTTCCAAATTGTGCCAGATGAGTTTTTACCCCAAGGCATTCTTCTTGGCCGTGATGTGTTGTGCCGAACAGGCCATAGAATGGTACTTGAAGGAGGAGTTCTACATATTCAATCGCGAGGCTCAGAGTCTCCTCGAATTGGTTCACAGCTGGATGAGACTCAACGGGAAAGGGTTCGGGACGTAATTTCCGAGTTTGACGACTGCTTCGGAGAAGACCTCTCTCAATTAGGTCGATGCAATACGACTATGATGGAGATCGAGGTGACGACAAAGAATCCGATCGTCGGGAAAAGGTACCAAGTTCCGTTTGCTCTGAGAGAAAAATTGTCAGCAATCATCGAAAATCTTCTGAAACATAACATCATACGACCAAGCAAGTCACATCACGCAGCATCGGTGGTCCTAGTCCAGAAGTCAAACGGAGAGAGTCGAATGTGTATCGACTACCGAGCCCTCAACGCAGTAACCATAAAGAAGCACTGTATAATGCCAGTAGTGGAGGAACAGTTGTCTCAGTTGGCTGGTAATAAGTTCTTCTCGACACTTGATATGACAGCGGGGTATTATCAAATCCCACTGAAGGAAGAATGTAAGGAGCTCACTGCATTCCTCACGCCAGATGGACTATTTGAGCATAACGTGATGCCATTCGGGTTGGTGAACGCCCCAATGGTCTTCCAGGAAGCTGTCAGAGACATCGTGAAGAACCTAACTCATCGGAAAAACGTTGTGAATTACGTCGACGAACTCATCATAACTTCCAACACCTTCGACGAGGGCTTGTCGGCCTTACAAGAGGTATTCCAAGCATTGAAACGGGCTGGCTGTACACTGAGACCTTCAAAGTGCTGTATTATGGCGACGACAGTGGATTTTCTTGGGCATATAATTGGACCAGACGGCATACGGCCAGGTTTAAACAAAACGAAATGCATCCGTGAATTCCCAAAGCCCAAGTCGGCAACCGAAGTGCGTCAGTTTCTAGGTGTCACTGGCTTCTTTAGAAAATTCGTTCCCGAGTATTCTTACATCGCCCAACCGCTTACCAAGCTCCTGAAAAAGCAAGCCACTTTCCACTGGGAACAGGAACAACACGAAGCTTTTGAACGTCTGAAGGAGTTGATCACTGAAGGACCCGTTCTTACTCCCTTTGATGGAACCAAACAACACGAGGTACACACGGACGCATGCTCCATCGGGCTTTCCGGAATTTTGATGCAACATGAGACAAATGGAGTCAAACCGGTATCGTATTTCAGTCGACAATGCAGCGCGTCAGAGAAAAAGTTTGCCAGTCACGAGCTGGAGATACTAGCCATTGTCGAAACGTTAGAGCGCTTCCGTATGTATTTGCTTGGTACGAAGTTCAAAGTCATCACTGATTGCAATGCAATTGTCACCACGAAGGCAACGACTCCCTTGCCGCCACGTATAGCAAGATGGTGGCTAAGGTTACAAGAATTCGATTTCGAGTGTATACACCGTCCCGGTATACGAATGCAACACGTCGACGGTATGAGTCGGTCACCAACATTGCCATCGCAAGAGATAACAACCGTTGCTGACAAAATCTTGAAAATCTCCACCATCGATGACGATTGGATAATGAGCATGCAAATCCAAGACAAGAAATTGGCGAACATCATAACAAGCTTAAGAGAGAAGACATCACCAGAGGACCCAATTTTGAAGCAACTTCAAGAAGACTACAAGATTCAGTATGGGCGCTTGCATCGGAAAGTCGAAGGAAAGTATAAGCTCGTTATTCCGGAACTGGTAAGATGGCGAATCGTAAGAGCATGCCATGATGAAGCTGGACACTTCGGGATTGAAAAGACAATTCAACGCGTAAATAAACATTTCTGGTTTCCTAGAGTAAGAAGGTATGTCAAATCTTACATCGCTGCATGTCCAGAATGCTGTCTTTACAAAGCCAGAGGTGGCAAGACCGAAAGTCAACTTCATGTCATAGACGTCTTACCAATCCCATTTCGAAGCATCAACATCGATCACTTGGGACCGTTTCCAAGAAGCAAACGAGGTAATTTGTATATAATTGCTGTAGTATGTTCTTTCAGCAAGTACGTCATACTCAAAGCTGTGAAGAACACCAAGACAGCACCAGTTCTCAGTTTTCTGAATGAGATTATGTCGATTTTCGGTCAACCGTTACAAATCACATCAGATAGAGGTACTGCTTACACGGCCCGTAACTTCACCGAATTTGTCAACCAGTACGGAATACAGCACGTCAAAACAGCGGTTCGCACCCCAAGAGCCAACGGACAAGTGGAAAGGGTGAACAAAACCCTTCTTGCAACGTTGAAGTGTTCCACTATAAACGATAACAATTGGGATTCGGCGCTATCAAGCATCCAATGGAATCTAAATTCGCAAGCAAATGCAACCACAAAATATAGCCCTAATGAACTCGTGTTTAACTTCAATCCGAATGACGTCAGTAAAAACCGGCTAATCCAAGCAATACAAGCATATGAGCCACCAGACGAATCCGAAGATGTCATGACGAAGAGGCAAATCGCAGCATCCAACATTATGGACGAACGTCGACGATGGAAAGAACGATACGACAAACGCCACCAGAAGCCGTACAAGTATTCGGAAGGAGATCTCGTTGTCATGGATTATGTACCACAAGCTACCGGACATTCGCACAAACTTGATCCAAAGTACCAGGGTCCCTACATAGTGTCAAAGGTGTTGGACCGAGACAGGTACATCGTCGAAGACTTACCCGATCATCAGTTGAAACAAAAACGCTACAGCAACGTCATATCCAGCGACCATCTGAAACCATGGTGTAGACTTAGCCCAGACTTGGACACAACCAGCATCGAATCGGGTCAGGAAGATTCGTCCGGAGAAGACGAAATGTCAGGAGAGGCCGAGCTGTCAACGACAACCCTGTCATAAAGGAAGGTAGTAAAGAGGAAGGTAGTGGAGTTTGGGTAGTTGGTTCGTTGTCGTTTTGGAAGAAGGTCGATTGTTCCTACTCGTTCCTTTTAAATAAAGTTCATCTAATTTTTAAAGTTTAGTTTCTTGTTTATTTTTATTTGATATCCGGAACATACTGACAATATTGAAATGTATGTATGTATAAACGTAATGAGCGCTTACAGCGCCACCTGTTGACAAATGTTTCACCTTTTTTATCTAAACGCTTTGCGTAGCAATTAAGGCTGCACCACAAACACGCTTTAGCTTTGACTTCGCCTGACGTTTGCAAGTTCAGCCCTAGGAATTTTATTCATGCTATCACAATAAAGCTTCGACCTCACGTTTCGTACGTAATGTTTCGTAACGTGACTCCAAACGGAATCTCTAGTTCAAATGTGATGAATATTTTCTTTGTCTGACCGCTAAACAGCTGCTTAAAAATTACACAAAACTAAATTAATTGTTTTTGGAGGGTTAATGTTGTGTGTAGAGCGAACTGACATTCAAAGTAAACTTGAAAACAGGTTCACGTAACGCAGACGAAGACGCAAAACTGAAGCGTGTTTGTGTTTTAGCCATTAAGAATTTAATCAACTCGTTTTTAATTCTTAGAATCCTGACTACTACGTTTCACTTAACTTGCGACTCGTTGTCCTACGCAGTGTTTACATTTTTATAGAGCGGTTTTCTTATGAGACAATAGATACACGTTTCCTTAAGAGTCATACAATCGCTACTTTGGAAGTGCATTGAGTGCAAGTTTAAAATCAAAACCCATTCCCATTGATTCATTAAATTATTTCGCTTAAAATTAATCCTCTTCCTGCTTCACTCTCTGTCTCTCTCACAACTCGATGTTTCTAGGACTTGATTTGATTGCACGTTCAATATTGTTATTAATTCAAGCAAATACCTTAAGCTAATAGAAAATAATCAAAACAGTTTGACTAATTACAGTGTTTACAAGTGTGTGTGTTGTTTTTCCATTAACACAAACACAACAGTACAATGAACACTCAAAATTGTGGTTATGTACCGCAGTGGATGATTAATTTCGCTTTTCGTTCGCGCTATCATATTTTGCAGCAAAACAAAAATTATAAATTCACACGTTAGCCGCATATCGCGCACATACATATGCTTCCTTCTAATGCTTGTAGCTGAAGTTGAAAAATCGCATATGCGGTTGGCACAGAGTTACAGAGAGCACATCAACTCCAAGCTGCATACCACAACGCGATGATAATATACAGTTATGTAAGTTTGCATTAAACCAAAATAAAACGATGCAATCTTGCTTTTGTATTAGTGCAGTGCGGTATTCCTTATATAAATTCAAACAAAATCGGTTTTGATTTGAATTATTGCATTTGAATTGCATTTATAGCGTTTCTGTGATGCCGACTGACGCCACCGACTGTAATATGGAGTCATCTGTTTCTTGCTGCATGAACAAACGTCAAATGTGAATGAACATTGTTCGTTTAAACTGTCACACTAACGACAATGTGACAGTTCTTGATCGCAATTAAATTGATTGGAATCGAAACTACAAATCCAAATCGCATGTGAAGCAAAACTTTGGTTCACACCGTGCTGTGCACCATATTTTGTTATGTAATCGAGTACAAGAGTTGCATCGTATTTCAGCAGTGAAGAATGCAACAATGTTTATGCTTTATATCTTGAAGAAGCATTATTTTTTTGTCATCGTTGTTAAGTCAACTGCTAAATAAATTCTTAAAAACTGTTAATTTAGGTTTTTCGTTTATATTAAGTAGGTTTACGTTGCCGTTATGCAAGAAACTTTAAGCTGTCAAAAAGTGCAGTCAAATGTCATGTTTATTTCATGCGCATTACCATAATTATTATTGTACAGCGGTTATATTCATAAAATTATTCATAACGATTGATTGTTGTACCAGTTATGGTTTTTCATTTTTATATTTTCAAGGTTGATGCAACAAACTAATTGACTCGTTGACAGCTAGTGTTAACAGTTATTGCGAACTTTTATGTCATTAATATCGACTTTGAAATCTAAATTAAATTTAGTCTTGGGGGTTACTTGAGATTTCTAGAAATTATATTGTGGATGATTTTTGACAGATGGGTGAATACTTGTTGCAATATAAACGGAACACCCTTTGGATTTTTCTTGTACTTTGACATTTAAATGGGTTTGCAGTGATTTTACTTTTATTGAATCAAAGAAACCGCATAAAATACCGGCCGTTAGATTTTGTGGTTTCAAAGAGTCAGGTTACAATCAAGGTAGTTTTTTCATCTCTGATGGTAAATATTTTTTAATGGAAAGAACACAGCGGGATGTTAATGGCGCTTTTGTGAGAATTGAGACAGAAGCGGCAAATATGGATTAAGCGGTGAATGAGGCAAAAGCGAAGTATATGCTGTCTTCGAGGAAGGTCACCCAACACCGACGGCTCGGACAGAATGCCACAATAGACGCATACAACTTCGAGGTAGTAGAGGAGTTTTTCTACCTAGGCTCCACTATAAACACGGGCAATAACTTCAGCGCCGAGTTCAGACGAAGTATACTTACTTACTTACTTATGGTGGCGCTACAGTCCAGGTCGGATCAGGGCCTCACCCAACAAACTTCTCCAGCCAGCTCGGTCCCTGGCTAGCTGTCTCCAGATTCCCACGCCAAGTTGGATCAGGTTCTCTACCGGAGTTGCGGTCTTCCTCTTCTGCGACGTCCTTCCGGGTTGAATTCGAAGACTCTACAAGCCGGAGCATTATTTTCCATTCGCTCAACTCAGAGGAAGAATAACTCTTGCTAATCGCTGTTTCTTTGGGCTAAGAAAGCAGTTGAATGGAAAAGCCATCTCTAGAGCAACTAAGGTAAAATTGTAAAACACACTTATCATCCCAGTCCTGCTGTATGGTGTAGAAGCATGGACCATGACGAAATCGGATGAATGTGCCCTAGGCTGTTTCAAAAGGAAAGTTCTACGGGTCATGCCCCGTGTGCATTGATGGGGAATTGCGAATACAACAGCGAACTTTGCGGGTTGTATAACGACTTGGACCTAGTTAGAAGGGCTAAAGTCCAGAGACTCAGATGGCTCGGTCATTTAGATGCTGCGGACGTAGGGAGAGGAAGACCGCGAATCAGGTGGCGCACTCAAGTGGAAGAGGACCTCAATCAACTTGGAGTGCAAAACTGGAGACAGCTAGCTAGGGACCGAGCTGGCTGGCAGAGACTGTTGATTGTGGCCCAAGTCCACAATGGACTGTAGCGCCACCTTAACTAAGAAAGTAAGTAAATATTTTTTGCGACACTTTCTGTGTCAATTTAAACACAAATGATTGTGAATCATAAAACCATGTTTTTATAGTTTCCACCGTACCAAAGAAACTAGATTAGAAGGTCGGTTTTAAGCTTAACAAAAGAAACATATATCTTCATTAGACACTTTTAACAATACGTATCATAAGACCCGTCAATCGACACTTTGTAAGTTTATAAATGACCACCACACAGCCTTGTCATCGGTCTTAAGGTCATTCGAAGAGATTTGTTTTGTTCTCCTCAAATGCACTTTAAGTTTATAATAAATCATTAAAAATCTTTTTTTTTTCTATTTTTATTATTTTTTGTTAATTTCCACGGAAAAACAATAACAAAATTTGTTAAATTTAAATAAAGACATTAATTAAACAAGAAACTAAAAAAATATGCAAAGTAAACGTGACATTAATGAACGGTTTACAGCTATTATTGTTATGCTAAAGCGGTTTTTGAACATAAATGAAGATATCAAAAAGAGATAGTCTACAAATCTACGTTACAAATGAGGTCGAAATTCCATGTTAAAATTTTTGATGAATAAATTATCTGGAAAAATTTGAAGTGGAGTGTCTTCTGCATTTCTTCAAGAAATAGCTAAATATTTACTGCGAAAAATCCAATGCCTGATCTTGTGTTAAAACAATAAATGAAAAAGATAAATATTTCAAAATGCAAATGTGTAGACCGTGGATGTTTAATTGGAAGGATTAAAAAAAACGTTAATTTTTATTTTTGTTTAAATCAATCAATATGAATTAACATGAAACTAACAAATTACTTGCAGCCCGAGTGCCATATAATTTGCATTAATTTGAACATTTCTTGTGGCGCTTTGAGCCAAGTAGCATGAACAATATCTTACACTCATCTTAATAGATGAATATTATATGGCGGCTGAGACGTTTTAACGATGAAATTAAGTGATCAAACAATTTTCAGAAACATGAGAATGTGTTGAGTTAATTTAATTATAATTACCTACGACTTTTAAATGGTTGAAATTAAATGGGAGAATTTCTAATTCGAGGCTTTGATTAGGCATGTTTAGGTACCTTATGAGAGCAAGTTTGATGCCATTCCCCTCTGTCTCAATAATTTTTTAATATGTTTGGCTAGAAAACACTCGAACAGGATTGAGACCTACAGAGACTTAACAAAGTCTTAAATGAACATTTTCGAATGAAAATATTCCAGTAAGAAAACGATCTACAGAAAGGACTGTTGGGTGACCGGAAAGCAAACAACTGACACTGACATTGACAATACACAAGAATGTTAGTGTTAGGTTTTAAGGCTGAACTATAATTGAATTTTGCTAATGCAAGCATGCTTAACTGAACCAGCGAATACACACGAACCCTATGAGCTATGAGCAAACCATAATGTACCTACTTAAGGGTAGGTGTACCAGAACAGCGAACTCAAATTTCATGTAAATGAATTTGAATGTGTTAGTGAGCTCTACACTTCACCGATTCCTTCTTCTCATCTCAGACGAAAATTTGCAAGAACCAAGAACCACCATCACGATCACGCACATGAAGAGAAAAAAAAGGCAATATACGCAGGCGAGGTCTAGGTAGAAAAGGAGCAAATTCATAAACATACCTACAT
>CAKKXW010000002.1:8483002-8497535 GCA_920937365.1 Sphaerophoria rueppellii
CTAGTTTTACTGCCCATATTTCACTTACAATGACCTTTCAAATATTGAAATTTTGAAGCTTGTTTTTAAATATGTTACAGGTAAAAAATGATAAAAAAAACAACGACGTTAACTGAAACATATATTAAACTTTCATTAAAAAAATATTTCAAAAAATTCGAAAATATATTAATCAATTTCCCGGACAAACGCGCAAAATGTTAGGCAAAAAATAGGTATTTTTTATGTTTGTGTCAACAAAAAAATTTGACGAAAATACAAAAAAAAAAAAAAAAATTGCTCCATAGAAAACACATATCTAAAGCTTTGAAAAAAGTTAATTTGACTTCACTGCCTTTTATATTTAAGAAGTTATGCTAAGAAATGCATTCATACTTTTTACATAATTTGCTGTATTTTTCACTGTTTTTGGAATTTTGTTTCGACGTTAAGTGACTGGATATATTGTCATTATAAAAAAAATAAAAAATAAATAAAAATATGATATTTAGCCCATTTCCCATTAGTTAGCGTAAGCGTCTTTCAAAATTTTACAGTTTTTCCGTTTGCTTGTCGATTTTGAGCTACATCGAATTTTTATTAATTTTTTTTAACTACACAAGCATTTGGCCCTATAAAATATCAATCGAAAACCGTTTGTTTTATTAAAATATTCGTAAAATTACGAACGCTACACAGTTTCGCGCAAAAGTCCAACCTATTTTTACATGGGAAACCCCCCCTTAAGCTACAATCGTTAAATTTCAGTTCAACGTTTGCTAGTGCGGATTCATTCGCTCATTGCTTAAGGGAATTTGACAATTTGAAGAAGAGAAGGCCAAGCCTACTTCTTTTGCTCACTAAACAAAACATTTTGTTTTTGTCGGCTTGTGTGTGTGTTGGAATCATAGAGATAATATAATAAAGAACGGGAGAGGTAACACTCCGTTCAATTGCAGTTGCTACATTGGAAAGAGAAGAAGATCTAGGAGTCCCCCCTTTCTCTCTCTGACCTTCTCGCTAATTGGCTGTAACCACCTTACAGATTGAAATAAAAAATAAAGGAAAAGTCAAAATCCAAATTGTTGTTGTCTTTCAAGGGAGCTCAGAGATCGAACGAGAGAATTCGTTGATCTTCTTTCTCTCTTGTCCGATGTTTCGGTTTTCAGGCTACCTTCCGTGCTCCATTATATTATCTCTATGGGTGGAATCAGAGAGAGAGAGAGAGAGAGAGAGAGAGAGAGAGAGAGAGAGAGAGAGAGAGAGAGAGGGAGAGAGAGGGAGAGCGAGAGTTAGAAAGAGTGGGAGGGAGAGAGATAGAGAACGTCGTGGGTTCGAGTCGTATTCTTGCCCATAGTTCTTATTTCATCTTTCACGGACACTGCCTCTTGCGAAGAACTGACCAAACTTCCAAGAGTATCAATCTCCTCAATCCTCAATCCTCAATTTTTCACACTCACCCAGAGAATTGTTGATGAGAGTAAGCCACTTAGGCATTGGCTCTTCAAGAGCTGTCGCGCCACTCTATTTATTTTCATAGAAGAGTCGGACATTAATCGTATGAACTCCCATTATTTGCCACTTGTAAAAATCACTGCGCTGCCGGCACCCCCCTTTGTTGCCTCGCGCCTCTAGACACATGCTTAGTTTGCCTTTACGATAATACGGCACTGCCTTTTCTACAATAATAACTCCCAGTGAACTTTCCAACATCTCGATCCTTAGACGAAAAACCGGTAAAAGAGATTAATGAATTATGTTTTCCTCACTGTACGTACAAAATATCAATAATTCCAACAAATGCAGGATCGACTAATGTATTTTTGAATTCGTGTTACAACACAAACAACCGCAATACCTTCTTAATGGCCAAAAATTACATCTTCCAATTTTCTATAATTTCCACTCCAACTAAAGTATTTAATTGTTACAAATAGTTTTGTAAAATCCAAATTGCTACAAAATTACAGGAACTTTTGTCTTACAAAAATCACTCAGCCTTAATTAAGTCCATTAGAAAAAAACAAAAAAAAAAAAAAACTAAATCTAACCCAAATCCCAAAATGCACCAATTATTCAATTTCAAAACAACTCCAAAACAAATGATCACTCGGAACGGTGTTAAAACAGAGCAAATACTCTGTTATTATTTCATATTTATAGTCAAGGTCGAATATAACCAAATCTCCACATAGGTTGAGATAAAGTCTGTGTCCGGTTGAGATGCATTTATTTCAAACATTAAAACTGGCGGCGCGTCGACGACCTTGACCATTTGCTACACGAATTGAATTTTTCTGTTATGTTTCGAGCTCAAGTATTATTATCATTATTTTTTGAGAAAACAAAATTACACAACCGCATAAAAAAAAAAAAACAAAAGAATATCTTCAAGATAAAGTATGTACGTTTGATGTGTCTGAAAAAATTCATTCGATCACATTTGACTTTTGATCAAATCACAAAAAGAGAACCCTTAAAGTACCTTGGGCCAATTATGTTTATGTCAAAAAAGGTTTTCCTCCTCGAACCAGAACCATACACCTAGATTTGAATAGCCACAAACAGAAAACCCAAATGGGCATCCATCAATTGGCAATGATTAACTTCTTCAGGTTCTTCGTCTTAGTAATCCAAGCTATTGAACATAGATAAAGTGCGCGTTACTTCTTTCCCACCATAGAGCCATCATCATCGTCGTCATCTACCATCACCACTATAACTGCCCGACCCGAGCGACCGATCGACCGATCGACCGGCAGCACAGCGCAATGGTAACACATTTCCACATGATGGCTTCAAATACGCCAGCTGATCCAAGCCATATCATGCATGGCGATATGGTAGGAGAATGGGAAAATAACCATCTGTATATATAGCAGCCAAGACTTGGAAATTGAATCAGTAACAACTTGGATCTCGTTTTGGTTTAGACACAGTTTCCTTTTTTTTTTAAATCTAACCACCGCCACTTGAGTGCAAAACAAAAGCTCAACATGCGAATGGTAATAACATTTTCCTCAATTGCTCCTTTCTGGTTTCTTGCCAAAAAATAGTTGAAGTGTGGATTTACAATATTAATATAACAAGTGTTTCAAAATTACGGAAAAACTAGCTACAAAGTGTTCAAATTGCATGAAGAAATTCGCACTCATAAAGTGTAGCAAAAGTGCAATGCACATTGAAAGTGAAATTGCAAACGCCTTGCGCCATTTTTCGTGAAAGTGAAATGATGAATTGGATTACCATATAGACATTGTGCAAAGAGTTTTATAACACATATTAGAAAGGATAGCGCTTCGACTTTCTTTCCGCTTTTATACTTGAAACAATCGAAATTAATAGTTTGTTGTTGTTTGCAAATTCTTGAAGAATGTCTTCTTTTTGTCTCTTTACAGTTCATTATACCTTGTCTCGCTCTGTGCGTGGCATTGGCTAGCGGCGGCGAAACAGCAGATAAGACAGCAGCAGCTGCTTCAGAATCCGACACAAAAGCAGCAGCATCAACAGCTGAAGCAACTCCTAGTGAGGACAATAAGAACGTGGAAAAACGTGGTTTATACCTCGGAGACTATGGCGGTCATTACGGTGGTGGTCATGAGCACCATCACGAACACATTAAGACCATCACAATTGAGAAGAAGGTGCCAGTTCCATACACTGTGACCAAACATGTTCCTTACACTGTTGAAAAGAAGGTACCCTATGAGGTCAAAGTACATGTTCCACAACCCTACTTCGTAGAGAAAAAGGTGCCCGTACATGTTAAGGAATACGTCAAAGTGCCCGTACATGTGCCTAAACCCTATGTTGTCGAAAAGAAGGTGCCCTACGAAGTCAAATACCCCGTTGACAAACCATACGAAGTCAAAGTACATGTACCCCAGCCCTACGAAGTGATCAAGAAGATCCCATACGAAGTCAAAGTACCAGTTCCTCAACCCTACGAAGTGATCAAGAAAATCCCATACGAAGTGAAAGTTGAGGTTCCAGTACCAAAACCATATGAAGTCATCAAGAAAGTACCCTATGAAGTTAAGGTTCCAGTTGAAAAGCCATACCCCGTTGAGGTGCCAAAACCATACCCAGTCGAAGTTGAGAAACCCTATCCAGTGGTTGTTGAAAAGAAGGTACCCTATGAAGTTAAAGTGCCCGTTGACAAGCCATACAAGGTCTACGTTGAGAAACCATATCCCGTTCATGTGAAAGTGCCAGTACCACAGCCTTATGCAGTTGAGAAGAAGGTTCCCTACACTGTTGAAAAGCCAGTCCCCTATGAAGTCAAAGTTCCAATCGATAAACCATATCCCGTCTATTCTGAAGTTAAGGTTCCAATTCACAAGGAAATACCAATTGCCGAAAAATATCCAGTTGAAGTGCCAATCTTCAAAAAAGAAGAACACCATTCCTACCATGGACACCATGAATAGTGAGTTTACCAAAAATCGAAAAAAAAAAAAAAATTAAGGACGAGGGGTGTTTTGAAAAAAAAATGCTGAACATTCTATTTTTTTGTTTCTCCCAATTTTTTTTCTCCAATTAGCCCTTCATACCACTCACATTCCTCCTACTATCACTAAAAATAATGAAAAGACCTAGACCCCCCCAAACAAATTTGAAACCAATTCGATTAAGAATGATGAAATTCTGCCCCGGAAGTGGGACACTTTCTGTGCGCAGTAGTAGTTATAAAAATAAAAAAACGAGAACACTTCCATTCGACGTTGAGCTGACTTAAATGTGGTTTTTTGTTTTATAAAATTTAGGACGATTTGAATTTAATTTTTTTTTTGTTTATAGAACAAAATACCATGATCTGTATTATAAACCAAATGTGTTATACTTTAAAAAATATTTTATATATTTAACGAGATGATAAATGATGAAAAAATGAAAAAAACGAAAATTATTATATTTTTTTATAGAATAAAAAATATTATATATTAAATTAAAAATGAATTTTTATTTTCGAAAATGATTTACACCCAAAATCTTATACCAGGTAGGTAATTTCGAACACACAATTTTTCAATTTGATATCGAAATCCAAAAAAATGCACTTTTCGAAGATTGTTTGAATTTCGAAAAACAAAAATAAATACATTTAATCATTTAAACTCAAAATCGGGTTGAATTTTCGGTAAACTACCATAAAAACTTGAATTTCGAAAATTCGAACATGCATTTATTCGGTTGTTTTCGGCTTCAAATACAACTTTACTAAAAGATTTGCTTTTAACTTTAACTTTTTGTCAATATCCGAGTTTTATTCAAGTTCGAAATATCGAAACTCTTAATACAATTTTCGAACTCTTAATTTCCGAGTTTTATTCAAGTTCGAAATATCGAAACTCTTAATACAATTTTCGAACTCTTAATATTTCGAAAAGTCAACAAAGTTATTCGCTTTTGTGAAGTCAGAAAATCAGTCAGTGTGTGAGAAAGTCTTGTGTCTTAGTTTAAAAAACTAAATTCTTCAGTGTTCGAAAATCCGCCAAAAAATTCGAAAATTATTGATTAATTCGCAAAGTAACAAGATATTTAGTTTAATTTTGTAGATTTGATTTGTATGGATTTACGATTTAGAACTTTCGACATTACATTCCGAAATCCTCGCAAAGGAGATTCTCAAGCAAACAATTTGCACATGCATAGTTATTGTTATGCAATTTCCAATTCCGAATGAAGCCCCGTACGATAAATTGTGTTCCATAACCAAAAAACAGGTCCAATTGCAGGAAGCATCTCGAACACTAGTTCCAAAAACTAGTTTACTCACTTCCAAAGTCTTGGGTTTTTTCCTCTTTTGCCCAAGAAACCCACAGAGAAATCGCTAAATTTAATGATTGCCCCACTATAGAGGAAGTCAAATCAACACCATGGGGCAACGCGAGTCAGCAAACGCTCTTGAGTTGCAATTAATTGTGACGATATACTAGCTCTGGTCCAGCTGTAGCAAGGCGATTATTCTCATTTTGGATTATGCAACTTTTAAGCCACTGTTGTTTGTTAGTCGCATTGCGCAAGTTGCGTCACAATAATATGATTGAAAGAAAATAGAAATAACAACACAAAACTGGTAAAAACAAAAAACAATAAACAAGCAAAGGCGAATATAGGAGGAAAATCAAACGAAACAAGCGTTGATGGTCGGTCTATGGTCTGAAGACCGATTTAAATTAGCGAAGAAGATGATTGAAAGAAGTTTTTATGGCACGCGTTGATAAATTATTCTGTTTGCATCACATCAAATATGTCTTTGACAATAGGCATGGCGATGATGGCGAGATATAGCGGTAAGTGACAGGTTGTTTGACACTTACTCGCGTAACTTTTGCGGTGCTTTGTTTTGCTTCAAGTTTAGTTTTGCAAACAAAATGTTGCTGTTGATAGAGATGTCAATGGGAGATATGGAAATTGAAATAATTTATTGCAGTTATATTACTTAATGCAATTGCTTTTTTTTCTTTCTGTTGATTTTGCAAGAAATTACTTACTGATAAGTCGTTAAAGTGGTGTGGATTTGTGATTTTGACAGAAAATGAATGAGAGCATGAAGACAGACTGTTGCGCCAGATTAAACACTCAGGATAGATAGGTAGGTACTATTTCTGTGGTTGAAATATTAATTAGTTGGTTATGAATGCGGAACGGATTTAATTATATTAATAAACAGTTCAGTGCGGTTTGTGGACTCAAAGAGGCTTATAAAATTGCAAAAAAGAAGATAGACAAATTAACAATCCGAGACAAACATCTGCGATTCGATGCGAGTTTTGTTTTGGTATAGGAAGTCAAGCAGTTGATGTTACCTTTTTAATAATGGGAAAAGGCACTGCCCTGATGATTTCTAGATGGCGGTATGCAATAGTGGAGGGTCAATTTTTGAAAGAGGCCTGTTAATCTTTACAGATTCAATGCAATTGTTGGGTAGTTGATACGGAAACAGAAACAAAATATTCCAATATCTTATTTCAAGTTCGCACATCAGGTCTTTTGTTTGGAGTAGTTGAACGAGATACTGTTTTATTGAAGGACCTTTAAAGTACGTTTTGCATGTGTATATGTAGCTTGAATGTTTAATGAATGATTACATTAAAAAGCCAATGATTCGATAAAAAGAAATTTTTGAAAAATTAGCAACGGTGCAGTCAAAAGGCTTACTTACTTACTTAAGGTGGGCGCTACAGTCCGTTAGACTTGGACTTCAACCAAAAGTCTCCGCCAGCCAGCTAGGTCCCTAGGTAGTCTCCAGTTTTGCACTCCAAGTTGATTGAGGTCCTCTCCAACCTGGGTGCGCCACCTGAGTCGCGATCTTCCTCTGATTTTATGTTCCTCGGGAATAGTGTCGAAGACTTTCCGGAGACAGGCCGGAGCATTGGTGTCCATCCGCTCTAAATGACCGAGCTGTTGTTATTACACATGTTTATACCGGACCTAGGTAGACAAACTCCTCTACTAACGCAAGTTATATCAGTCTGTTCTGACGTTCTGTAAGAGCCGTCGGTGTTGGGTGTCGTTCCTCGAAGACAGCATATACTTCGTTTTTCCCTCATTTACCGCTAAATTCATTTTTGCCGCTTCTGTCTCAATTCTCAGAAAGGCACCATTGACATCACGGTGCGTTCTTCCCATTATATCAATATCATCGGCGTACGCGAGAAGTTGAACAGACTTTTGGAAGATAGTACCTCTGGTGTTGACGGTAGAGTTTTGCTTTATCTTCTCCAGAATTCTTTTTTGACATCGAAAGATTTCGTAAGCTCGTAACCAACCTTGATGGAGCAGCGTAAGTTATCCATTTGCACAAGCGAACGAGCTTGGCAGGGATTCCAAAACTAGACATAGCTTTATACAGTTCGTCTCTGTAGATGCTGTCATACGCGGCCTGAAATTCGATGAAAAGATGGTGGGTATCGATTTGGGAGTTCATAAGTTTTTTCCAGGATCTGCCGCAAAGTGAAAATTTGGTCGATGGTTGGCTTTCCCGGTCTGAAGCCACATTGATAAGAACCAATCAGATTGTTGACGAAGGCTTCAGACGTTCACATATTACGGCAGAGAGGATCTTGTAGTCGATGTTAAGTAGGCTGATTCCTTTGTAGTTGGAGCAGTATAGGGGATCTCCCTTTTTCAGGATCGGACGAAAAATACTGAGGTTCCATTCATCGGGCATGCATTCTTCCGACAATGTCTTACAGATGATTTGGTGCATGCTCCTATCTATATCGTCACCTGCTGCTTTAAACAGCTCGGCAGCTAGACCATCTGCTCCAGCGGCTTTGTTGGATTTCAGCCGTGATTTTAACGTTTTCACTTCTTCTAGGTCAGGCTCACGGATCTGTATGCTACCATCGTGTCCGATGATCTAAATGTGATCGATTTGGTTGACGGTTAATTGATCAGGAGATTTCCATGTTCCCTTATGGATGTTGAGATGTGAGAACCATGTCGCAGATAAATCGATCAGCCTGAATCCGTTGTCGGAAGTGGTGTCGTGCAAGCTGTTCCACCAAAAATGTCCTCTTTTCCCAGCTTTGCGTTAAAATCGCCGAACACAATTTTAATGTCATAGCAAGGACATTGCTCTTATATTTTGTGGAGGAGCTCGTAGAACTCGTCTTTGCTGTCGTCCTTTTTTTTTCTGAATTAAGTTTTGAATTGGATCGTCGTGATGCGTTCGCTCACACATTTGAAGTTCAAGATTTTTTGCCTGAGTCTGCTTCCCACGACGAATCCGCTAATTTAATGTCGCAGTTTTTCATCCTCCTTTTCCTCGGTCCATTCCATTGCATTTCCTGGATAGCGGTTATATCTGCTTTTGATCAGTTGAGAATCTCCGCTTAGTTGTTCGGCAGCACGTGGTCTATTAAGGACCTAACATTCCACGTGCATATTCGAAATTCAAGCATTTGCTTGGGTCGTCATCACTGCGTCCGTCAGTCAAAAGTCTGCAATGTTTTTTAATTTTACCATCATCGGAACCAGCACCGAGTTGCATACTTTTTGACGCCAATTTAAGTCTCATAACCAATTGTCGCCTAAAAGTCTACATTGAACTTTGAGGAAAGGCATTTGGTAAAACAAAAGAAGAACTGCGTCATGTATTTCCATGCTCTCTTCTTTGATGAGTTTCGTCTTCAATCCACGATTCATTCCATTTCCATAAGGTTCATTAGTAGCTAAGCAGTGTAAGCACGGCAAATGAACGACGACGACCGACGACGACGAAAACATTTTTCACAAGTATTTTTTGAATGACATGACATTCGGCTTACACAGCAAATAATGTTTTACGGTTTGAACGATTGTATGGCTCGTGGCGTAAGGGCTACGTCCGCTGTCCAGTTACATAGATAGAAGGCCTGCGTTCGAATAATATTCATCACTACAATATTTTCATTTTTCTTGGATGCTGCCTCATACTGGAAAAGCTTGCAGGTATGTTATTTGTAGCGGAAAAGTGCTTCTTAACTCAGTCGTTTGAAATTAAATTAAATTTTAACTATTGACGAATACTCTGCAATCTCCATGTCTTAAAAGTTTTGAACAAAAAGATAATGTAAGTATCTGTATGTACCTTATCTTTAAACTAAATTTAAAACTTTTTTTCCAGAATTCCTCCAGAATATTGGCTTTCAAAGTTCCTTTAATTACTGTTTTTGAAATTCATACTCATGCGACTTCAAATACCAACCAGCCATGTACTTACTTACTTACCTAAGGTGGCGCTACAGTCCGTTGTGGACTTGGGCCTCAATCAACAGTCTCCGCCAGCTAGCTCGGTCCTTAGCTATAGTCGTCTCCAGTTTTGCACTACAAGTTGATTGAGGTCCTCTTCCACTTAAGTGCGCCACCTGAGTCGCAGTCTTTCTCTCCTCCTACTTCCCTCGGGAATAGTGTCGAAGGCTTTCAGGGCCGGAGCATTGGTGTCCATCCGATCTAAATGACAGAGCCATCTGCTTGTCTGGACTTTGACACTTCTGGCTAGGTCCATGTCGTTGTACAATCCGTAAAGTTCTCTGTTATATCTTCTTCGCCATTTCCCTTCAATGCACACGGGGCCAAAGATGACCCGAAGAACTTTCCTCTCGAAACAGCCTGAGGCACTTTCATCCGATTTTGTCAAGGTCCATGCTTCTGCACCATATTGCAGGTCTGCGATTATGAGGTTGTTGCACAGTTTACCTAAGTTGCTCGAGGGAGGTTTTTCCACTCAATTGCTTCTTACCCCAAAGAAACAGCGATTAGCAAGAGTTATTCTTCGTCTGATCCCAGCGCTGGTGTTATTTCCCGTGTTAATAGCGGAGCCTAGGTAGACAAACTCCTCTACTACCTCGAAGTTGTATGTGTCTATTGTGACGTTCTGCCCGAGCCGTCGATGTTGGGTGTCCTTCCTCGAAGACAGCATATACTTCGTTTTTCCCTCATTTACCGCTAAACTCATTTTTGCCGCTTCTGTCTCAATTCTCACAAAGGTGCCATTGACATCACGCTGTGTTCTTCCCATTATATCAATATCATCGGCGTACGCGAGACGTTGAACAGATTTTTGGAAGATAGTGCCTCTGGTGTAGACATTGGAGTTCTGCATTATCTTTTCAAGAACGATGTTAAAGAAATCGCATGACAGTCCATCGCCTTGTCTGAATCCTTTTTTGACGTCGAAAGATTCCGTAAGCTCGTTGCCAACCTTGATGGAGCAGCGTGAATTCTCCATCGTCATTTTGCACAAGCGAACGAGTTTGACAGGGATGCCAAAACTAGACATAGCTTTATACAGTTCGTCTCTGTAGATGCTTTTATACTCGACCTTAAAATCGATGAAAAGGTGGTGGGTATCAATTTGGAGTTCATAGGTCTTTTCCAGGATTCTTCCTGGCATGAAGCCACATTGATAAGGACCAATCAGATAGTTGACGAAAGGCTTCAGACGTTTACATATTACGGCAGAGATCTTGTAGGCGATGTTCAGTAGACTTAGTCCTCTATAGTTGGTGCAGTTTAGACGATCTCCCTTTTTCAGGATCGGGCAAACAATGCTGAGGTTCCATTCAACGGGCATGCATTCCTCTGACTATACAGATGATTCGGTGCATGCTCCTATCTAGCTCGTTGCCTGCTGCTTTGAACAACTCAGCAGTTAGTCCATCTACTCCAGCGGATTTGTTGGATTTCAGCCGTGATATTGAGGTTTTCACTTCTTTTAGGTCGGGTTCACGGAATTGTTGGCTGTCATCGTGTCCGATGAAAGGCTCCTATCTGACGACGGTTTTTTGTTCGTCGTCACCGTTATACAATCAACAAAAGTGGTCTTTCCAAATCCCCAGTATTGACTGCGATTCTACTATGATGTTCCCTTGTTTATCTCTGCAGGCATCGGTTCAGCCATCGGTTCAGCCATGTCCAAATAATTAGAATTATATTAAACCGTTTTTTTCTAACAAAAAATGTATCTTCTTACTTTTCCATAAACCTCAAACTCATTTTTAACAAGTTTCTCCTTAAAACCATCAATTTATCTCGACTTATCTTAAACCGTTTTTTCCTCACATTACTCCTTATTACACCAAATAAGTTTGTAAATTCATTTTTAAATATTTTTCATTAACTGAAGCCATTCCAATCATGAAAGTATATGTCGTGCTCATCACACATATCGATGTTTATCTTCAGCTGATTGATCAAACGTGAATTAAGCCATGATTACCCTTGTTCCATAATCCAAACTAACCCATAAAAACTATAATTATTGTCCTGTAGATCCAATGATGTTCCTTGTGCACATTACGCTTAATATTGCCAATATGCATGCACAATCACTCTGCATCATCATCATCCAGCAGCTGTGATTATCCCCCAAAAAATATCCCCAAAAAAACTTCTGATGCACAAAATAGAAAACAAAAGAGCTGAGCTGCAAACTGATATTTAAAGATGATGGCTCGAGCTGGAGCACCATGCGCCCAAACACCGTCGCATGACTTCCCAAAATAAAAACGAATACAATTTTTAAAAGAAGGTAGCATAAAGGAAGACTAATCGTTGATTTATCAGCTCCTTACACAAATGCAATGAACAAATTGCATTTCCGTTTAAAATAAATTCGTCGTCCGATCATGCCTCGTCGTGCGTCGTCGTCGTCGTCGTCTCGGCGGTGCGTTCCTTCGTTTGGCCAGTTCTGATGGATGATTTCATCTTTCAACACGACGACGCACTACGCTTGCAGTGGAAATTGTGCTCACAACTCGAATGGAGTGTGGATCATGTGCCGATCATAATCAATGCCATCGAGATGTCTAATTAAAACACGAGTAGTCTGTGGCAGGACTGGTGATGGCGTACGATTTGATTTCCTTTGGGAACAAAGAACATTTACAATGTGGAGTTGAAGCTCAAGGGGAGTCGAGTATGATGGTGTTTGGGGAATTGCAGGTTGCTGTTTTTTTTTTTGGTCCATTGACCAGACCATGGTGCAATTAGGCAATAAAACCGCCCCAAGGCGCCTCATGGTACAATTTTATTGTTTGTGGTTCCTAAAATGTTGTACGGGATGGATATGTGGGTATAATTTTTGATTTTTTGTTCAATTTATTTGGAAGTGAATACATAAAGGGGATCAAAAGACATATGAAACCCAACTGCCCCTGAAAAGAAAGAGTGAGTAAGATTTTCTACATCCTCCCCCGAAAGGGAAAAAAATTCATATCCGACAAAAAAATACCTTTCATTCATTTCCGACATTCTTAACACACGGAAAAGGATCCACGCTTTAATGTCCTTACCGACAAAAAACGCTTGTATTGATTGCCTGTGTCGAATCAGAAGATCTTGGCACTTGACGAATTCACTTTCGCGATTTCCACCTGGCTCAAGACAAAATATCATTAAGAGACTCATCGCCGTCGTCGTTGAATGTTGGGCACACATTAAAATCATTATGAACTCCCGTCATTAATTAAATCGACCATCAACCGACTTCACTGGACTGACACAAATGGACTTAAATATCCTTAAAGACACAACTTAATTCGTGTTTACATTGCTGGTCGCGAAAGTGACGTACATATCGCGCTACAAATTACTTTGTGATTACGGGCGCGTGCCTTTTATTTTTTGTTCTCACATAAATTCGTCACTTCTTGCTGTCGTTTTGCTCGACTTATAGAGAGTGTGCGCGCGTCTTGTAAGTTTACACGAGCAAAGCAATTTCCCTTTCGAATAATTGTGCACACACGATAATTGCACATGTGGTCCGCCAGTCGTCGTCGTCGTCGGCTGCGCAGAAGCTTCGTACGCCTCAGCACGTTTGTCTGAGCTGAAAAAGGGTTGGTGGCGTAATGACCACCTTTGGATTCCAGGCCGTACCAAGTGGCGTTCCTCTTTTTCTGTTGATTTGCTGCTGATGGGATGGGATGGTTGTTGGAATAGTTTGTTCATTTTTGGCCAAAAAATCTGCGTTCTTCCGATCGGACAAAAACCAACAGCAGATGATTTGATGGTTCGGTCAAGTGCGAATTCTCGCGCATCACGTAGCTGTCATTTTGATAGCATTGCTTTGATTGAAGTCAGTTTGGATTAACAATCGATATCTATGGTCCCTCTTTCGAAGATATATTTTAGCTGATAAACCAGAAGCAACAACTATTAATCCTTGTGAAGGATCAACACCTGTCTGGCGGTGAATAGTGTACAACATTAGCGAAATCAACTGTAGAGAATCGGAATTGCAGAGGCCAACCCTCAGGATGCATGCTCAAGGCTCCCTTACATAATTTTTTCCCTTGCAGATATAAATTCTCGTACCTGCCGAAATCTTTGTGAGCGGTGTCTTTGCACCTTTTGCAGCACCAAACCACCACACCGCCACTCAGGCCCAAACATGCCATTCGGATGGATTCTTGCGATGGGTGCACACTGATGCACTTTTAATTATATGGATTTTAATGGCTTCAACATGCACTCGGTCCTCTCGAAAAAGCAAAATCATTATCATCGCACTTGCGGTGGTGGTGGCACCCGGCCGAGATACGGCGTGGCGGCGGCTCCTGACACTGTTGCTTTCGTTGGCGGTTAATTTGAATTTTATCATCAATTTGTCAATTTTTTGATGAAATTCATTTTCGTTTTCATGTTAGCGACATCGTTTTTCGTGTGCAAACTTTTGTTGGCGTTCAATTTTGCGCCTTATTAAATAAATTGACGACATGCTGGAATTTGACGATGGCATTTAATTATAGTGATGTGCAAACAACAAAAAGTGCTCTCAGCTACGTTCAATGAATTTTTGATGCAAAGTTCAGCTTGTTGGTTGCCAAAACGAAATCAAAATAGACTTAAATTTTATAGCTTAATACATGGTGGGTACTCCTCGTCGCGCTAATGCGTCCGTCGACCCGTGTCGCTGTCGTGCTGTCCAGATTAGTCAGCGAAACAATGTTACGCACTCGACCCCAAAATTTGAGTCATCCAAGGCTCATATCGGCTACATCCACAGTGTCGACAGAAAGTAACAAGACTGATTTGATTCCCCTTTTGCCTTCTTGAAGCATAC